>JARHVA010001837.1:2865000-3027500 GCA_037957365.1 Torreya grandis | reverse complement strand
TTTAAATAATTTATGAATAAATTTGGTAAATTGATTGTAGGGACTAATAAATAAATAGATAATAAGAAATTAGAAGAGGTTAGATTTAATTAAGACTACTTTTAAGACACCTGTAAAAATAATGCATAGAAACATGTAGTCATAATTATTAGTGTATAAAATCCAATAGTATTAATTGTAAATACAACAAATATGGCATTTAATGTAGAAATGTTTATTTATTTAATGTAAAATAATGGGTTTCTAGATCGTAAACAATGTTTATTAACCTTTGATATGAAATGGCATGTTAAGGGAATAATTTATGAAGATGTAAATAGGTACAATCTAATAGGATCCTTAGTAGGTCGAGCCTTGGTGTTCATTATTAACAGGAGTGTTAATGCCCTAAATCTTCAAAAACTTAAAGAGTAGATAATTTTATAATTTAAATTGAATAAGTTCTTATGTCAGACCATTCAAGATATAAAGGATATTGGGAGTATAGTGGAGAGTCCCCATGGGAATATGATTACAAATTTCTAGATGTAATGAACAAGATTGATTTTATCATGGAGGACAAGGATAAGGCTACCTAGTTTGTATAAGGTATGTGATCCAAAATGAAAATTATCATTACGTACTGCCATTTATTGACTAAAATTGACGTTTGAGAAGCTTCCATATGAGTTGAACAAATTGACAACATGGAGATGCTCTAGTAGTTGTCTCTAAAGTTGAGGTGAAAATATATGATTTTCCCAAAAGAGTAGATGAGTTGCATGAAAGTGATACACCTAAATTTGGATTATGGTGTATAAATTTTGGTCAAGAAGGGTATCATAGTAATGATTATCCTAAACTCAAAATATTCTTTTGTAAACTATGTAGAGTAGTAGGACACACAAAATCAAAATGTTATGATTACAATACTGCATCTAAAAATACTTGAGTTAGTACTATAATTTTGTAATTTTACTAATCATGATGAGTAAAGTTGTTGAGATTGATATTAGATGAAGGAGGATATCACTAAAATTTTATTTGAAATTGTAGCACAATAGTTACCTATTATGAAGCAGGGAACTCCAGGCCTAGAGGTGGAAAATGACTAGTGTAACACAATGTGGTCACAGGTGGATGCATTGGTTTCCCCAATATCAACTACAAGGTCTAGTTGGTTTGAACCCATCATATGTGTATTAATAGTATCAATCCTCATGGAAAAATATGAGTCCTCAACATAAACATTCCAAATTGGGATCCTACATCACCATAGTGGTAGTATAGTGGATATGATACACAATAATCATAATGAGGAGGATTTAATGGTCAATATTCATAACGTTGGTGATTTAAATAGAATATACTAGGATATAGAGGAGGTTAATATGGTGGATATCAAGGAGGTCATAACAATGATAATCAATAAGCTTACTAATACATTCAATGTTATTTATCTAATGAATTTAATATCTTTTCATGAAATTCCCCAACTAATCTTCAAAGATAAAGATATTTAATTTATTTTAAAATTTTAGGAAATAATCAAACTAAATATTACCTATTATTAGATAAGGAGATGATATAAAATCATGTGTGCAATATAAATATGATAAATTTACAACCTAGTAAAAATGCATTGATATAAGTATTCAAAAGACAACAACACAAAGAGAAAGGGTTGCTTTCATTAAAAATTCCATATGATCATGGAATAAAGAATGTGCAATTCGATAAATATATTGATCCTAATATAAAAAATATCTATATATATCAATCTTCATATATTATTTTATATGTACAATAGTAGACTATGTCATAAGGATATATCATAGCTATTTATGCATAAATGTACAGTCAAATTATGTGAATAATGAGACAACAACATGTTGTGATAACTTTGAATTTTTTTTAAAAATAGCTCAAAACTCTTTTCAATGAATAAATCCTATAGAACATTACCAATATCTTGCATAATCTTATGAATTCTGCACACTAATGACAATAGCATACCATTAAATTATTATGGTATGCCAAAACCAAAAATCCCTAGGATGTTGACTCATGTGTGGACATTGAACTTACAAGATATGAAATTCCTAATAAAATATTTTATTTTTAAGTATTATCAACATGATTACTATATCTACTTGGGAGAATATTAGTAGGCTAAAATTGAGCTATAGTCCTATTAATCTCACCCTTTTAGAATATGGGAGGGTAGAGACAAATGGTAGGTTGAAAGATGTGGAAATTAAAGTTTTTGATCTATGTACAAAGATATTTTGAGGTCATTGAAATGAAAATATAAAATACCCATTATCCAAAATTGATTAGTAATAAATGGGTTTATGATGTACAAATGATAATTAATATAGTTCATAATAAATTAGAGGCACACCAAGGGGATAATATGGTTGTTATATCATCAAATAAATCAAACCATAAGCCCTAAGTTATTACAAAATAACTAGAGACAGATTTTGTATAGAATGATAGTAATTGGTTCAAATGTAGTGCAAAAAAAATAAAAATTCTTTTAAATCTATAGAATATTTGTTATTTAAACCACAATTTGGGTAACACATACAACCATAGATAATAAAGCAGTTAGCCTACAAGTTAGTGTTAACAAAGTATCCAGTTCCTTAGTTTCATATTAAAGGATGTACTTCTCCATATTTATAATCTCTAATTGAGTTGAAATATATTTTTTATTTAATGTAGGTTTAAATACCATGGATTATATAGAGCCTAGTCAAGAATGTGTCTTACCTTGGGAAGCAACATCTTCAATAAGTGGCAACTCAGACACACATATGTTGAATTTTGTTAGGGGATATCATGAGTCATGCCTCTATGAATGGTGTTCACTACATAGTGCTAATTACCACAATATTTTATGTCAAAAGTTCTCAATAAATTTATCTTCAAGTTGGAGAACATGTACTAGATATATATTAGAGAATTTATGCACTTAAATATGTTTTAAAGGGGACTACTACAACATGGTGGGTAACTCATTTAAAATAAGAGTTACAATGGGATAAAACATCCAAATTTTTGTGGGTAAAATTTTAGATACCCCTCACTATTAGAGTAGAGTGGCCATTATTTTAATAAGTCTAAGGTCCTTAGCTACATATTCATAAATTCATATATATATGGTCTATGTAAGGTGCTGATGAAGATAATTAATGCATATTTTCATCCACACTCTAGCACCACTTTTAACTATGTTGTATATGTATCAAGAACACTTGAGGGAAACTAAATATTGGGCACATGTACAAGAATATTTTATCCAAACTTTTGTTTTTGAAAATCAAAATATATTGGTATATAATACATTACAAAAAATTAAAATTTTTATATGTTAAAACTAAGTAGAATATTTTGGAATTGTGACTAACTGAACATTGTAGCAAGAAGTAAATAAATATTTCAATCTAGTAATTCATAACTATAAGGCTAGTAAACATGATTAGTTTCTTATTAAACCTTATAGAAAAATTATAGATGAGTTGAAAGAGTCTAATGAGAGTGATGTAGATCTAGATATGGAAACCTTATTCCAACTAGAGTGAGAGTCAAATCCAAGAATGTTCTAAGCACAAAACAAGTAGAGGGAGAAAGACTAGGAAATGTAATCATTCTAGAAAAACAAAGAGAATGAACTATAATAAATTCACTACACTATGGATCTAACAAAGTGTATCAAGAACCATTAAAGAAGATGGAGGAAGATATTGGAATAGAGTTTGTGCCTAAACTTTCCACTTTGGGAGATTACTAGACTCAGAATGAGACTTCAAACACATTACAACTATTAAGAGATTATTAAGATGTCTTTCCAACTAATTTTACAAAAGCTACAAGTGCAGATCCATCATTGAGGGAGATACACATTAAATTGAAAGAGTGTACTATGATAATTAAAAATATAACATATAGATTGAATCCCAACGTCAAGATGAAATTGAAGGATGAGATGGATTACATGAAGGAATCAAGGATCATATGTCCAATAGAAAAGGTAGATTGGATTAGTCCCATGCTACTACAGCTAAAGAAGATCAATTAAAATTAGGTATGTGGGGATTACCATGCACTAAATGATATTTACATTAATGATACATTTACCATACCCTTCACAAATAAAGTTTTTGAATCAGTCATAGGCCATGATGTATATTCATTTATAGATTGATTTAGTGGATATCACCCGAATTCCTATTATAGAAGAATACTATGTTAAAATAATTTTTTCAATCAAATGGATTTTGTTTCAATATAAGGTAATACCCTTTGGTCTTAAGAATGATCTAAATTTTTTTTCTATGGATGTGGTAACTACATCTAAATATTTTAGGTTTATTTGAACAATTGGGTTTTATTCTCTTTATTCAAGCATCATTTGTCTAAATTGTGCCTAATGTTATAATGTTGTTGATCCTTATACATTACATTGAATCTAAAGGAATGATTTTTTTCACATATTTTAGTGTTTTATTGGGTCACATTATATGTAGTGATATAAATTTTGTTGATCAAGATAAAATTATAGTTATATTAAAGATGCCACATCTAACTATTTTCATAGAGGTGTGAACCTTTCTAGGTCACACATGATACTATAGAAGGTTCATTAAGGGATACACATCCATCACTATGCTATTTAAAAATTTATTATGCAAATATTTAAAGTTTTAATGGACACTATAATGCCAAACAATTTTTATTGAACTCAAATAAAGTTTGGTAGCATCTCATATATTTATTTTTCTAAATTATAAAAAGCCAATCCATATACATGTGGATGCTTTAAGTATCATAGTAGGATTTGTCTTAGAAAAGTGAGGGGATGGTGGGTTAGACCATCCTATACACTTCATAAGAATGAAATGGTCAGCTACAAATAAAAATTATACAACTATAGAGAGGGAAACCCTAGAAATGGTGTTTTTTCTATATAGATTTAGGCATTACTTTTGGCCACATCATTTGAGTTTTTTACATATTACTAGGAATTTTGATACCTATTTAATAATATTATGTTGGGTGGAAGGATCTCTATTTGGTTGATGCTATTTCAATAATTCTAATTCAGGATAAATGTAAATTTAGGAAGAGAGAATGTGGGACCTAATTATTTAAGCAGGCTCCAAAATATAGAAGAGATTTAAGAGATGTAGAATGAATCCTTAGATGCACATTTGTTTCAAGATTCTATGATCCGTGATAAAATTAAAGACATTAATAACTTACTAGAACAAGGAACATTTCCTATGCACTATGTTGAAATGGACAGGAAGTAAATGGTTACACAAGCAATTCCTTATAGCCTCATCAATAGATTCTTATATAAGATCAAGAAAGATGATATACTATGCAGAGTAACCTTAGACCATGATATACTATATATCCTTAAAGAATCACATCAAGGAGCTATATGAGGCCATTTCATAGTAGAATCCATTGTGAAAATTATATTAGTTTTTGGTGGCCAAATTCATTTCAGGATGCTCACAGGGTGGTAAAACACTACGATGTTTTCCAAAGAATGGAAAAATTGAATCACCAAGATGAGATGACTTTTGTTACAATGCTAGATTGGAAACCTTTTGAATAATGGGAAATTGATTTTTAGGTCATATAACACCTCCAATTAAGTGGAGTCATGCCATATATATCATTACTATGAGATATTATTTCATAAAATGGGTGGAAGTTGTTGTAACACCAAATAGTAGTGTGATGGAGGCCATTATGTTTTTGTTTGATAATATCATTATATGGTTTGAATGTTTGATTAATTTTTTTAGGGATAGATGAACTCACATTATGAACAACACAATCAAGATTCTTATTGAATATTTATGATATCACACCATAAAATCACAACCTATCATCCGCAAGTAAATGGGCAAGTTGAAGCTTCAAAACAAGTATTAGGTAAGATGTTGATGAAGATATGAAATGTTAAAAAGTAGTATTGGGAGGATAAAATTCATATGAATAATTAGGCATACTAGAGAGATTATAATAACGCAATAGGATTCACTTATTTTCAATTGGTTTATGTTCTTGAGTTAGTTATACTTATGGAAAATATTACTCCTAATCTATGAATTGCAATGATTATGATGTTAGGAGATCAAGACTCGTTGAAAGATAGATTGATGGATTTGGTTAAAATGGAGGAAAATAAAAACAAACACAAAATACATAAGAGATTAAAAATTGAGTAAAAAATCATGGCATGATTATAACTTTTGATCTAAGGAATTTTATCCAAAGCAATCTATATTACTATATGACAAAAAATTTCAAGTATTTAAAAGTAAACTATGCATTATATGAAATGGACCCTATATGATTCATGATGTTTCACAATAAGGAATAATTTTTTCAAAATGCTAAGAGGGAATGATTCTACTAGGTTTTGTAAATGGATATAGGCTTAATCCTTAAGTTCATTAATTTATATTAGTCATCACTGACAAAGAGAGGGTGTGATGAATGGCACAATTTAGTTATGATTTTTGTTTAACACTATTTTTAAACTATCTTTAGGGTTGTGTGTGTTTTTATAGTATGATCTTAGTGTCACATCACATCTAAATAAAACCTGGTCAATAAAAATCATAGAATTATATATATATATATATATATATATATATATATATATATAACCTAAAGGAAATACAAATAGAACTTGGTGCATGAACTTCAATAATTAATTCTAATAATTAGGTTCTAACAAGACAGGTAAAACCAAAGGATATTTAATGGTCATTTAAAAATATTATTGATGATGCACTTGAGATATCTCAACTTCCCTAAATCAAATCAAGTGATACAATAATATGATGTGTCAAAAAGAGAAAAGTCACTGCATCACATTAGATACTTACCAACATATGTATTTAAGGTTTTATATGTTTAATAGTAACCATCATATCAAAAAAAATTGATTAACATAAATTCAAGAAGTAAAATCATGTGAAACTATATTAGTGTATTTAAAATAATTAGCCAAATGGAATTGGGTAGAATACATTATATAAAAAAGGGTCTAAAAAATACAAAGACATCACACACTACTATAAACAAGAGAGCTATGTGATTTTCATCTAATTCAACTAATTTTTCATAGATTTCTCACAAGTTCCATATCAATCAAATAAAGTGTTTAATTCAATCCACAATAATAAACATGGATAGGGCACAATTTTTGATTCCACTAACTAATGCGTAAAAGGAGGAAATTAGGATTGGTCTCAAACTTGGGTAAACAAGTTGTTATGATCTATATACTTTTGATTTTTTTATGTGGTATAAGATACTTTATTTACCCTTGACCAATAATAAGTAACACTAGTAGGAGAACTATCACTTAAACATACTCTACAAGGCTTTGATGTTAAGTGATTGAGCAAGTTCCCCACTTTCAGGCAATTAGATGAGGTAATATTTACATTTTTAATCATATGTAGTCATATAAAATGTGAAAAGTGGTAGCTTGAGTGTGGATAATGACACCCAACCCATAGGTCCTTCCTATTTTCTCTCATAACCCTCATAAGCATCATCTTCATTGATTCCCAATCATCTGTAGCCTTCCAAACTTGATCCCAGATGAGCTATAATCATCTTTCCATGATAGATCAACCCCCCAGGTCTTGTTTGCTTAGGAAAATAGTTCCACACTAGGAATATAACATTAGTGCCACTCCTATTCACTTTTGATGTTGTTGTCAAAGTCTATTTGTATCCCCAACGATCAATTTCTTCTAGTTCCCCATCCTTATCCTTGTCATCCTAATGCAAGTACTTTCAACCCATGACCAATAGATCCTTATAAAATCCAATTCAAAGATCATTTGGAAAGGGTTGGAAAATATTTCTAAGTAAATAAGAATAAAAGAAATACTACTCAAGTAATCTTCCCTATTTTTTGCTTATATCCAACAAAAACACAAGTTCATCCAAAATCCTTATACCAGTCCCTAACCATCTCAATCACATCTAATTTATCATTATAAATCTTCATATATACAATTTCACAAAGCACATGGCTGAATCCCTCTTCAGAGTATTGGTATGTAGGCAACATACCCACACATAGGGTGTGAAGAACATCTAGTCCATTTTACACACAATTAACTCCCCTAGTTGCTCTTTCTCAAAATTGGGCAAAGCAAAATGAAAGATATGGTTTTAATAAATAATCTCCTCTACAAGGAGATATATAGACTTCCAACTATTGTAACATCATAGATAGGGTCACACAGACATATCAAACAAAACCAAAAAGCTCAAATCTTTCAGACAATAGTGGTAGAGGTGGACTACAACATCATTTCCATTACTATCTAATTTGAGCACTATTGTCCAATCACAAAACCAAGTTTGAATCTTAGTTTGTGAGAGTGTCTCAATCTTACATAGTGAATTCCATCCTCTATCTTAGTCAGATCAATTATTTTATAGTTAAATTTTGTTTTTTATCCTTATTACTATTTTTATAAAAGTTTGAATTACAATTAATTTACATGAATCTCTAGCTTAATTATTGTCTATTTATTTACTAATTTTACTACTTAGACCCTTTAACTAAATTAGGAATAATACACTACTATTCCCAAAATTGTTAAATCATTATATATAATGATGGTTCCATACATATTTATTGATATATTATAATATTGATCAACCCTATGACCATGTCAAGATTAACAAGGCTTCTAGATTGAGGTAAATCCCATTTACCTTAAAATCCTTAGCTCCACCTATCCACTCAAACACTAGATAAAAATATGGAATGGTAGGAATAGAATTCCCATCGATTCTATGGAAGATGGTTTGGTACACATTATTTCTAAATGCATCACCAAACCATTATGGTATATAACCAAGAAATCAAAGTAGGTAACCAAAGGCATTATGTACATTGTGTATTACATGATATCTTTTCACAAGGATTTAAATTGGCTTGAGTTTTTGGATTTAGAACTCATAAAAAATATTTTGATAATATTCTCTCTGACATAATGCAATCATTTTAATATCCATTTCTACTCTTACTCTTTTATTTCACATAATGGAAGTCACTAAAGGGACCAATCAACCTAGTTGGATATTATTGGCCTATTACTATATTCACCAAAATTATTTGGGCTAAAACTAGGTAATATTATGAACAGTTTGGGAGATTCAATGTATGGTGGATGGAGATTCAAGACATGGTTATTTTACACTATAGCTTACATTAGGACATGATGTCGTATTTGGGATAAATTCATCAATTTTAAATTTTCATAATGGAATTCCAATCAAAGTGCATGAGTTGACCAAACCAACATGAACTCCACTACCCTTTTTTGTCACTATGTTGGATGTGTAGGTACAAGTTATGTGGAATAAATACCTAGTTACTAAGTCATTAACACCTTTCCATTCCATACCTCTAGGTGTGAAATAACCCATGCCTACTCAGGCACAAACTCAACCTTAGATATCACCACAAATAACACCATATCCATCATAGACAAACAAAGGAAAGAGGAAGGCATGAGTGTGATGAGATTCACCACCACTACTTAATAAGAGGGCACACCCTATAAAGTCCTAGATTAATAAAACAAAAATCCAAATATATATTTTGAGTGTTATTTGGTAGATAAGAGTTTGTTAGGGTGTGGAGCTAAAAGCTACACCTTAAGGCAAACAGGAGGGTTTCTAGCATACGCAGTCACCGGCATCGATAGGCCACACCGACGTCAGTTAGGGGACGTAGAAGGGAAACTAACATCGGCAGAAGATAGGCCACCATCGGTCACCTCCAGGAAGGCAGGGACTGACGTTGATCGCCTGTGGCAGTCTGAACTGCTATTGACGAACAGTCAGTTAAGTGAACATGGAGTTTGCATGTTAAGGGCTTGTTCAAAGCCTTGAGCGGCAAGTCTAATTTGTGTATGCATGAGATCTATATAATAGACTCATGGGCTGTATTGTTAAGTGGAGAATTTGGAGAAGAGCTATGTGAAGCTTGGAGAGTTCTTCCCATGGTGGAATCAAGTAGGATTCCCCATGTATGTTTAAGTAAGATCAGGTTTGATATGCAGGGATGTGTGTATGTGAGGGTCAGATAGAGATCGACGATTGGCCAGGGTCTAAGGTGACAGCAATACATCAGCAGGATCATGGAGAGATCTACTTGGAGTATGGTTGTGTACTTGATTGTATAGATGTGCAATGAGGTGAACAACAGCTTGTGTTAGCTATGTGTTGTGACCTATGAGAGAAGATTACTCAAGTGGGAAGATTACTTAGAGCCCTTGAGGAGGAAGCCTCACAGAGGTGGAAGAAGAGTGTGATCTCTTTATTATAATTTCCTTTGTAATGAGTTGAATACAATTGTGTGTTGCCTCTCATATTCTGTGTGTTATCTCATTGATAGTTATTTGTTCTTCTAGATATTCCACATGTTTAATTACTTATACAATGGTAATCATGTGTTCTCTTAAATTTGACAAGTTGTGTCAGAGCTTTGGAGTGTTTCAGTCCTATCAATTGGTATCAGAGCGAGGTTGGACATTCTCAAAGCGAGTTTGACTAACAGATATCCTAGATCTGTTAAGTGTTTGTTGATTACAGGTTACTCACAGGGGTTGCTGTTTGAGTGGGAGTATAGCAAGGCAGAAGATGGTATAATGAGAATGAAGAAAATTAGGCACAGGTTTAACACCATAAGGAGTGTGGTGGGTTGTCTTCAAGTGGGAGCTTGAAGAGGAATACAAGCCAGGATGCAGATTGGATAGAGTACTGGTTTTGGGTACAGGTGCAGCTCTTTATCTCCAAGTGGGAGATTGTTAGGGTGTGGAGCTAAAAGTTACACCTTAAGGCAAATAGGAGGGTTTCTAGTGTATGCAGTCACTGGCGTTAGTAGGCCACACCGACTTCGGTCAGGGGATGCAGAAGGTAAACTGACATCGGTAGAAGATCGGCTGACGTCGATCACCTCCAGGAAGGCAGGGACCGATGTCGGTTGCCTGCGGTGGTCTGAATTGCTGTTGACGAACAGTCAATTAAGTGAATGCGGAGTTTGCATGTTAAGGGCTTGTTCAAAGCCTTGAGCGGCAAGTCTAATTTGTGTATGCATGAGATCTATATAATAGACTCATGGGCTGTATTGTTAAGTGGAGAATTTGGAGAAGAGCTATGTGAAGCTTGGAGAGTTCTTCCCATGGTGGAATCAAGTAGGATTCCCCATGTATGTTTAAGTAAGATTAGGTTTGATATGCAGGGATGTGTGTATGCGAGGGTCAGACAGAGATCGGTGATTGGCCAGGGTCCAAGGTGACATTAATACATCTGCAGGATCATGGAGAGATCTACTTGGAGTATGGTTGTGTACTCGATTATACAGATGTGTAATGAGGTGAACAATAGCCTGTGTTAGCTGTGTGTTGTGACCTATGAGAGAAGATTACTCAGGTGGGAAGATTACTTGGAGCCCTTGAGGAGAAAGCCTCACAGAGGTGGAAGAAGAGTGTGATCTCTTTATTGTAATTTCCTTTGTAATGAGTTGAATACAATTGTGTGTTGCTTCTCATATTTTGTGTGTTATCTCATTGATAGTTATTTGTTCTTCTGGATATTCTGCATGTTTAATTGCTTATACAATGGTAATCATGTGTTCTCTTAAATCTGACAAGTTGTGTCAGAGCTTTGGGGTGTTTCAGTCCTATCAGAGTTGAGGAATATGAATTTCTATAGTCCATTCTCACAAACATTGACAATAATGCTTATGAGAAAGAAGAGAAAAAGGAGTTATTTTTCTATAAGGTAGTATGCACTTGCTAGGTGTATAATTAGGTGAAAGAGGATTTGTGGGTTGATATCACCCAACCTCCTCCTTCCATTATATTTGATACTATGATGTAAGAATTATATCAATAATAGCTTTAGATAGAACTTTTTTAGATAGATATAACTACAAGATCCTATGATACATAGGATGTCTACCTGTTAACATATTAAATTCCACCTCTAACCATATTACATAAACCAAGGAACTGTGCTATACCCAAACTATTACCAATGATTAAATATCATATGGTTTCTTTTGAATACATAGTAAAGGAGTGTGGATAACAATACACACAAAAATCCCACCAATAGCCTTAGCTCTAGATTGGGAAGAGGCCAAAAAAGCACCTCACTCCCCCTCACAATTATATAAATAATATATATGTGTAAATAGGTATTATTTTGAAATGATACTCTTTGTAAGAATCAAAATTATTTATAGTGTTTGAATCATCAACTCCCATAGATGAACCTAAATAAATTAGTTTTCTATAACTTGAGCCACAAAAATAAGATACATATGAACAAGAAGACCTAAAAAGATTAAAAATTAGGCTAAGAGGAAGGCTAAGGAAGATAAAAATAACAATAAATAAGAGGCAAAGTGAAAGGATACCAAGGAAGAGGAGTATCATAAACAATAGGCCATAGAAGAGGAGCATAGACAAAAAGTTTAGGAAGCATAGGCTTAAACTAAAAGGGCCAAAGAAGTATAGGTAAATAAGAAATAAGAAGAATAATATACAAGTAAAAACCAATAATTTCAATCTATGCAATAAAAGGAAGATGAAGAAATGACACTTTTAAGGGCTTAGGAGGAAAAAAATGCCAAACAAGCTCTATGCACCCAAGAGCAGCAAACTAAGAGAGAGGCCAAAGAGAGATAAGCCAAAGCCAAATATAAGGATACATTAGATTCTAAATCCAATGCTAAGGTATAGGCTAAGTCTATACCTAAAGTGGATGGCAAAGTTAAGGCTAAACTAGAGGATAAGGGGAAGGTTGAATCAGATGTCAAATCAAAGGTTGAGGTAGAAGCTAAAGCTAACCTAGAAGTTGGATCTAAATCTAGAGCCTGGGTAGAAGAAACATCCAAGGAAAAATTAGAGGGTATATTTTAATAGAAACTTGAGACACAATAACCATTGGTGTAGGAAATATTGACCACATCTTTAGACTCAAAATCTAGCCTGATAGGTACAAACGAGGACGTCTCTTATCCTAGACCTCAAATAACTAGATAATGGCTATGGCATGTTCCCACACCATTAATTAAATGTACAACCATTTATCTTCTTTTGGTATATTTTATGATGGGACCTATAACACATACAATTTCATCTATGGCTATAGCTATGACAACACATGAAACATTTTTTGATGTCTCCTAGTTACCACTCACTAAACATATTGAATATATAACCAATTTTCAAAAATTAATAGCACATAAGGATTAGAAAATGGAACACGAAATATTTAGCTATGATATAATAATATTAATATAAACTTTCATCTCACTAATGTGCACCAACTCATTTACACAAATTACATTACACTGTTCACCCAAGTCTTAGTTAACTAAGTCATGTCTTGTTGGACCCCAAATTTCATAATAATATATTGTGAGTATTTTTGAGCCATGGTACAGAGATGAAAAAGTGTGAAAACATCTTGAATGACCTTGGAATTGGATATAATAGTGAAAAACAGAGAAATAAGAAAGAATAGTTTGGAAGACCTTGGCAGAAAAGAGTGAGTTATGGAAAACAAGGAAATCAAGAATGAGGAACATGACATAAGACTTGAAAAAGTAAAATAATGGGAAAAGGGAAAAGGAATTGGATGAAATTACAAATAGGTTTTTATAAGCATCAAATATTAATGGAAGCATTAATCTATCACTAGTTCATGAAGGAGGAGGAGTGCAAACATGAATATCTCGCATAGATAGAGTATATAGGGGTTGTTAAGTTTGAATAAAAAGGACATAATTATAACAAATCACCACAACTTCTATTTTTTTAATCAATAAATATATTTTCATATATAATGTATTAATTATGTATCCTAAGAGGGGGTAGGTTATGTATAAATACCCCTTAGATTTTATTAGGAAGCATTATTAGATGTAGATGTGAAGTTTTTGTAAAAAAAATAGATTTGAAGATATTGTGTATTAAATGAAGTTTATTTGTAATGTTATCAAACAAGATCAATGGAACATTTACATTGTATATTAATATTTATGTGTAAATATTTTTTTTAAAAATATGATTTTATGATAATATATAGTTACATGTACTATATAAATGAATAAAAGTTTTAAATTTAGAGTGATGTTTGTAGTAACAATGACTAAATATGCTAACCCAAATGGCTAATCAAGAGTTGTCTATCCACCATCATGCAACATAATTGATGAGAAAAAGTCTAAGTTACATTCCTTAGGTGAGTGTGTGAGGTCATTACTTGCATGATATGTTGAGACACTACCACATTGGTTTATTCCTTCTTCTAGGTACATGATTAGTACTCGAATGCACAAAACTACAGATAAAATAACCCCAACATTTTGGTTCTATTGGTGGGACTTATTGTACTTGTTACCATGATGTTATAAATATGTTCAAGAAACTATCTTTAAAAAAAAATTTGATGCTAGCATCATAGTGTAGAAGATAACTTTATACTTTAGTATATTGAACGATGAGTTTCTGTGTCGACATTGGTATAGTAGCACCTATATGATTATATGTATGAAACATTATGTGTAAAATTAATAGTTCACTTGAATTATTTGATTTTGGCATATGCACAAGACCATTCAATAAATTATGAATGGAAGGCTTCCTAGATAGTAGAGAATCATACAGCCTTGGCAAAATTGATAGTTACATGGCCATGTTTGGTGGATGTGTGGTGGAAAAGAGTGTTTAATATGTATATATTAGAATATTTTGTCTCTATGTACTCTCATTTGGAGAGATCACAATTCAACATCCTAAGGGAACCGAGTGGAAGGTATCTAAATCAATTTCCCTTGGAATTTAAGAAACTTATGGTTGTTTAATCATACTTATGGTGACCTTATTCCTCCCTATGATTAAACTTCAGCTCATGTGTAGAATACTAACCTTGGTTATCCTACTGAGAGACATATACCACTCTCTTAGACCTTTCTTGCATGTTATTCTACTCCCCTACACATCCCAAGTCCATCTTGGTCTTTTCTCACATCAGAAATGATCCTTACAGATCCCTTGGGCCCATTTTAGGAACTTGTTAACCACCATAGGCCTTTATTTGACCTAGGCCATAGCTTAGGGAGGAAACATTTGACCTAGGCTATATGTTTCCTTCAAAAAATTTGTCGTCTAAGCTACAACCGAGGAAAAATGCATGAAAAAGACCCTAGTTTGTTTTCAAATGGTCAGAAATGGCTAGCTTTTGGCTTGTTGGTAGATTAGGGTTGCATTATATGTCCTACAAATGAATTTGGTCCTCTTCATTCACTTTATCCTGCATATTACTTGGATATTCCCACTTTATCATCACACTCAAAGCTTAGCTAGCTTCTTAAATATTTTTTGGTTCTTGTTTGGCACAATAGCTTTCATTATGACAAGGGATGCCTTACTTCTTTATAGCTATTCTTGGTGATTCACATTACTCTCTATAGGTTTAATAAAGCTTATGGGTTGATATTTAATTCATCAAGACTCCAATTTACCTATCTCTTATGATCCTTGAATTGGCTTTTTCATATATTGGTAACTTGTCCTTTACCTCTTCCATAGTTTTTGGCTCTTGGTCTAGACTCAGCTTACACACAACCTAATTTTCTTCCTCTCTTGTCTCCTAGCTTGGAAAATTTATTGGTATAAATTCTAAACATCTCTCTTGAGTTTTATATGAGGTAACTTTGCTTTACAAAGTGAAACTCTATGTTTATTTGTATTAGTATACATGCTAGGGTTTAATTTGTGTTAGTGATTTAGTTATTTCATGCATTGTTTGGAATAGTTTCTAAAGTTTATGCATGTATAGTTGGTTAAAATATATATTAATTGCTTGAAATATTTACTATTACATTTTATGCATGCATTAGAAACATTTTAATTACATAGTAGGACTCTACATGCTCAAAAAAATCTATATAATTTTCTTAAATAATCTCTCTCTCTCTCTCTCTCTCTCTCTCTCTCTCTCTCTCTCTCTCTCTCTCTCTCTAAACTAGAACGTTGAATTGTTTGAAATTAATAGTTTTGAAAGTGAAATGTAGCTCTAACCTATACTGGGCATGCTCATTAACCCTTAATTGAAAATGTATTTATTTATTAAAACATATTTTATTAAGCCTAAAAGTGTCTTAGCATCTATATTTGGATTTCATTTTTTAGATCTCTTTACTTGGTATTGTTGTTTCTATAATTTATGTACAATCAATAGTCTAATATTAGCTACTTGCTTTACTATGGTTGGATTTGATAAATATACCTACATCTTTTTTGTGCTTGATCATGCTATCCCTAGCCTAGTTTACAAGTATATCTATATCTTGGTGTAAGCCATCAAATTGAGTAGCCACTATAGATATCCTATAGCCCATAGAATCCCTAAGCCTTCTAGCCTTGTAGTGGTTATATTTAGCACACTGTGTACCTCCTACCAAACACTAGTGGTTCCATTCATAAATTTAGAGCTATATTTCAGCATTCCCAATGGGACCTCACATGTAGTCTCAAACTAGTTCTAACCTATTTAGAGATCTCTTAGCTAACTACCCTATATTAGTTATTAGGATTTTCTTTTAGTTGTGTTTTGGCTCTCACCTTAGTTATTTTCTCCTACTTTGGTTTTATGTCATTCTCCCCATTGGTTCTATGTCGGTCTACCTTTTATATTGTATTTCATCTTCTTCTTTCTTCATTGTATCCATAGTTGGTCTCCTACCCTTTGGATGCCAATCCTATCAGATTCAGGGTCTTATCTTTGGGCTCATTCATGAGCAGGCCATAACTAGAATTGAATGCCATAGACACTTTAGGATTTATAAGGATCCACTGATCCAACATGGTGGTGTAGACACTCTCATATTTTAAAGGGAACAAGATTGGTATATCTATAACTGACAAACTTGGTATCCTTTTCACCATTATAATCTTTATTCATATGAAGATGTTTCATTTCAACCTCATGTCATGTCTCATTCACCCATTCGAGGTGTGATAATCCCCTTGAATGAATTGGACTTGATGAGCTATGTGCATTCATTAATGATTTTCATAGACACCTTTAGGAGAATGATGTCCATCCTTATCCCCCTAGGAGTTCATAGCATGCTTCCTCTAGAGATAGAGATCACACATACTCAGTTTTGAGTGCCCTAACCAGTTCTTGCATGACTTTCCCACCTATCTCTCAATATAAGACTACATCTAGAACATCTTTATATCCACATTGTGGGTCATAAGTATTTAACTCAGTGAGATATCCCCATCATAAGGAGTCCTCTTATCCCTTATAGTTTTTAATGAGTTTGATAATTTTGATCATCACCTATGGACTTGAGATCTATGGGATACCTATCAAGATCATTAGTATCCATCAATTTACCTTCATCTGATGGCACATGATCAACACCATAGGGACTTTGGTCATCATTACCAATTCTGTGAGTATGCCACATCTTCCTATAATCTCTATAAGGAACTTTACTCTTATCATGGTCATTCCCTACCATATGGTAGAGATGATTTCCACCATGAGCATCTTTTCCAATAGGAACTATAATGGCATCATCCTCTCTATGATCATGGTTCTGATGATCTTTATCAGAATCCTCTAGCCCTCTATTAGAGCTCATCAGTGTCCCATTATCAACCATGCCGATGAGGATCTTTATCAGAATCTTATAGCCCCTTGGGTATGTGTTATTCTACTTCCTACTACTATCCTTGAGTTGCCTAAGTTTAATGGGACTCATCACTCCAATCCCAAGGAGCATATTATGGCATTCATGATGGCATGTATAGATTGGGAATAGGATGAAGGAATGATGTTGAATCTTGTCACTCATTGTCTATGATTTGAAGTTGTCTAGTTTTAGAATCTACCTTCATATTTTCTCTGTAGTTTCCATCTCCTTCTAGATGATTTCCTTCAATACATCAATATCTCCAAACCTTTTAAACTTGGCATCAAGTCACTCACCTTCATGGTGTAGGCCAAGGGTAAGTCAAACTTTTATTTTGTATGTATATGGTGTTCATCTATTCATACATGTAGAACAAGGTTCTTGGATGACTATATTTATGATATATTCATTCTATCATTGAGGTAAGAGATTCACCTTAAGGTTTTCAAGCATGGAACCACCTCATATGATGATGTTGTTAATTATTATCTAAAGATTGAAATATTTGTATTGCATATAGACATGTAGCCCATACCTTTCTAAAATTCATCCTCTTCACATGATCATAATTATTATGTAACTAATGATGGTGTTATTGATTCTCCTCCTGAGAAGAATAATAATAAGGATATCCATGAGGTGAATGATTTGAGCAAGAATCCAATTTAAAATATTTGACTTTTGACATAACATCCATCACTAGGATAGACAACATCCTTACTCTGTCATAGAGGATTTATAGGGCCTCTCAGATAAGATATCATTTGGGACCTTCTTCACCTTTTCTCAAAGCAAAGGGCCTCATCTTTGATGATATTGGTGTCTCTCATGAGGGTACATTATAGGATGATGTTAAATTTTGTTCAACTCTAATACATTCAAACACCCTTGTTCTCCCATCTTATCTTTCAACCCCACTTATTTATTAGATGCTTTAATTCTTGAAAAGAGGGCTTAGTTCTCTCTCTATATGAATACCTCTATTGATGATTACCACATCAAACAGTGCATTATTTATGAAGGATTTGTGTTAAATATCATGCCCCTGCATGTGTTAAATGATCTTGGGATTAATTAGAAGAAGATCTCCAATTCTTTCCATAACTATTTTAGTTTTTTAAAAAACATAGTTACACCAGTGGGGAATGTGAATTTATAGGTCACATTTGTCCCTAAGATTGTCATGATTATGTTTTGTGTGTTAGACCTTTTCATACAACATGATTCTTAGCCATCCTTGGACTTCTACCATATAGGCCATTACATCAACCATGTTTTGTATGGTTCATTCCATGTATGAAGGTGAGGTTCATACCCTCGAGGTTGACCTAGATCCTTGGGCATTTTTCTATAAAAAGATAAAGTCCTTAGGAGAGGCTTTAGCTATCTACTCATGGAGATCTATAGATTCTTATACACCCCCTGTGTTTGAGTTCCATTTTCTCAAGGATGAGCATTGTGATCCAACTAAGTACCAATCAACATTCATTCCTTCAGACTCTAGCATGCATTGGCCAATTTACTCTTCCATTATATAATTCTAAGCCAACTCATTTATCTTCAAAGACCTCTTCTAGGATATATCTCTAGACATTGAGTTTCCCCTTACATCACACTTTTCCCATTAGAGTATAGGCTCTCTCAATACATATCCTACTGAGACCACTAGAGTGGATGGATCTGATCTTGAGTTATATTTTATTCATGTTATGACATGAAACCTATTCAAGGAGAGAAATTATTAAAAAAATCTAATGTAGGCTTATCATAATTATATTACCCCTTGATCACCTTGGTTTGGATATTTCTCCAACTAATGCCCCAACCCTTGACATTCATAACGTGAATGTCCTCATGGTTGAACTTGAATTATTAGATAAATAAATCCTTCCAATGCCTAAGTATGTTTATGAAGGAAATGACATAGATGTTGAAAGATCCACATACATCAACCTTAACACTTCAACAAGGCCAAAAATTGTTAAGATTAGTGCTAGACTTGCTTCATAGGAATGGGATGTTTTGGTCACCTTATTGGGTGAATTTTTGGATGTATTTACTTGAGAATACATTGATATGAAGGTTATGGATCTTGACATTATTTTTCATAGCCTAGTTATGGATGATGAGACGTGACCCATTCACTAAAATAAATGACTAATGGCATTTAAAGTATCCCATCCAGCCAATGCTAAGATTGAGAAACTCATCTAATTTGGTCTCATCTAAGACATTGAATACCCCTAATGGGTGTCCAACATTTTTATCATTCTCAAGAATAATGGAGTAGTTCAGATCTACATCAACTTTTAGGATCGCAATATGCCTTGCCCAAAGTATAATTTTCCTACTCCTTTGATTGACCAAATTATTGATTCTACTCCTAGTTTTGAGATCATGTCCATCATAAATAGATTATTAGGGTACAATAAAATCTAGATTGCATCCAAATACCATCAAAAGATGACATTCACTACCTCATGGCGTACTTTTTATTATGCCATCATGCCTTTTTGTTTGAATAATATTGGGGCCACATATAATTTTCCATGACCCACTTCTTCCATGTCCTTATCCATAATATTATTGAGTGTTATGTTGCTTATCTCCTCAAAAAATTCCATAAGTGGGATGACCATGTGTGAGACCTCAAGATCATCAGTGAGCATCTCTAACAATATCACAATAGACTTAACCTTGAGAAGTGCATTTTCGGCATCTCCATTGGAAAGATTCTTGGCATCCTCATTTCACAAAGGGCCATTGAGGTGGATCTTGAGAAGATCAAGGAAATATTTTAGATGCCTCCCCCACATAACCTTATTTAGTTATAGTCCTTCCTAGGAAGGTTAAACTTTCTTAGATATTTTCTTAGAACATGCCATTCTTGTGGTGTACTAAAGTCCAAATGGATTTCAAGGAATTAAAATGCATGATAAATAATCCTCCCATCCTAATGGCACCATTGAGAGGCTTAAGTTCATCTTATACACCTTTGTCATTAATTTTTCCATCATGGGCATGTTATGCAAAAGGATGACACTAGTAGAGAGAGATATTTACTACATCTGTTGCATGCTAGTTGGCCCTGAGATAAACTACTCTCTTATTGAGTGATATTAATACTCTATCATCTTAACCATGAATAATTTGAGAAATTACATGTTGGGCCAAACCATTGATGTGATTGTCCAATCTGATATACTCTACTATTTTCTTAACAAGACACATCTTACTAGCTAGACTATGAGGTGGATCATGATTCTTCAAAAATTTTACCTCTATATTATTAACTATAAGTCTACTAAGGGTTTGGTTGTATATGAGTAACTTACTAAGTGACCACTACCCAATTCTAGAAGGGAACTAGTTGATGATGCCTTTTCTGATGAGATGGTCTACTCAATCGATTGTGTTTAGGTTTCTAAGTGTGATTGGTATTAAAACATTATCTATTACCTTGAGACCCATTATTATCCCATCAACTTTCCTTCATATAAATTATATTAGATCAATAAGCTCACCATTCACTATGTCATAAATTACATCTTATTTAAGAGGGGTCTCAATGGTGTGTTTATATAATGACTCACCCCTAAGGATACTCCTCTCGTACTAGAGGAGTCTCATGAGATTTTTTATGGTGGCCACCTAAGAGGGATATCTACCACTAAGCATATTATTAAGATAGGATACTACTAGCCCACTCTTGTTAAGGACACAATATAATATTCCAAGAAGTGTAAGATGTGCCAAGTTACTAGTCATGTCATCAATGGCCCTACAATCCTCTTACATTATATTTTAATCCCTTGGCCCTTCTAGATTTGGGATGTCAACTTTGATAGTGAGTTCAAACCTAACTCTTCTAATGGCCATCATTGGTTCATCACTATCACTGATTATTTCATGAAGTGGGTTGAACCCATGCCTATTAACATGTGTGTTAATACCATCACCAATTTTATCTTAAACTATCTCATTTATAGGTTTTGGATCCCCACTGTGATTATGGTTGACAATGGCCTAGGCTTCTAAAGCCCCAAGATGCATGAGATCACCGAATATGTTGGATTCAAGATCTTTTTCTCATTTACCTATTACCCTTATGGAAATGGGCAAGCATAGTCTTCCAATAAAACATTGAATAAGATGCATCTTTGTACCCTTGCCTAATCCAAAAAATACTATTATCTCATGCTCTATCTTGCCTTGTGACTCCATCGAAATAGATTCTAAATGGCCATAGGGGAAGCCCCATACTCTCTCATGTATGGTTCTAAGGCTATTCTTCCCTTAGTAGTCTTAATCCATTTACTATGGGTTAAGACATTTAGATCTATTTATGATGAAGAGTAATGTTTCACTCACCTCATTGAGCTTGAGAAATTAGATAAGTGATGCCTAGCCACTTTTGAGCATAACTACGCTTACCATCACCATCAAAGCCACCAATTTGATAAGTTGGTATACCCTCATTAATTCAAGGTAGGTGATAGGGTCCTTATCTTTGAAAAGGAGTACTATAAGAAGAGTAAACTCATGTATAAGTTGTTTGGCCATTTTTTTATCACTACATCTCTAAATAATGGGGTTTATTATCTCTTGAACCTTGAAGGTGATCCCATGTATCACCTAATCAATGGGTTCTACCTCAATAAATTTCATTTCTAGGTCCCATGTGGCCCATCAAGAAAGTTTTCTATGGTGTTAAATCTAACCTTTCCTATCTTATAGCACCACTAACCTCCATGTTTCTTATATATGTGTGTGAACATGGGTTCTTAATTAGTATTTCCTACTATATAATTACATGTATCTAGTAGTCTATATGAGATCATGAATACACATCACACATAAAATCATATACACACGTGCTAATAATTTATATATATATATATATATATATATATATATATATATATCCCAAAAAATACATGTTTTTTATCGAGGTACATTACATGGCTTCCTTCTAAGCTTGGGCTCGTAGTCCCAAAACTTTCCATGTATGTGGCTATACATATGATATTATCCTTATCAACCTATGACCAAGATACATCTATGGTATTCATGCCTCTAATGAAGACCTCAATATCTACTTAATAACTAGTTGAGCCACCATTTTCTCTAGGGCCACCAATCGATCTACCCCATCTCTAGGCACATCTACTCCTCTAGTCTACTCTCAAGCTAGCTTAGCCCATAACTAATCTATCTCAGCCTTTGATCTAGCCTATCATACCTTGACTCATGTTTTATCCATCTTGTGTTATAATATAGCTATCTCTAGTCATATTGTGGCTACTTCATGTCATTCTACCTCAACCTTTAGTTATGGTATCTAGTATCATGCCCTCACTAGATCGAGTGAGGCTCATGTACCCACTTGCCAAAAGCAATTATGTGGCTCTACCCACATTGGTAGATGAAGCACCCATTATGTTAGTGTTGTCACTACCACATTATGAAATATCTCCCTCAATAGTAAACCCACCTAGGGTCCAATCTAGCTAGGCTAGACTCTTACACACACACAAAGAGAACATATATGTTAGTCACATATCGTCTCTCACTAAGGATGATTACAAAGATAAAATTATATCTAAAAAATACACTTATCTTAGTTGGTAGTGTTGATGACCTATATACCCATCCTACATGTCATTCTCATCTTAGTGGTGGTGGTCCTTACTATGGTTACCTCTCTACACTATTGATCCCTTCACTCTATCTCAATTGCCTATTGTGATCAGCCCTAGTTAGCCTAAGTTATGCCCATCTCTCTTGTGTCACTAGAGACTATCTCCTTGGATGATGGTATGGATCTTGTGGATCTCAGAGCTCTACCTATCCCACATAAGTATCTATCCCTTCATCTTTTACCTATATTATATATATATATATATATATATATAGGGATAGTATATCTTATATGGACTATACCAATAGCTAGATCACATGGGGGCACAAGAGTAAGTGTATTAACACATCCCAACCTACTCATGTCTTTGGCTCATGAGAGGATCCCTCTTACATGGTTGAGGACACCATGGGGAAATAATTCTTACCCTACACTAGAGGAGGGAAATGCATAGGCTACATGGTTTGTAGATATGGATGGGCCTATATAGACCAACTTAGATTTGGATGTAGTAGGTAGCTACATATGTGATCCATATATATATATATATATATATATATGGATCACATATGTAGCTACCTACTACATCCAAATCTAAGTTGGTCTATATAGGCCCATCCATATCTACAAACCATGTAGCCTATGCATTTCCCTCCTCTAGTGTAGGGTAAGAATTATTTCCCCATGGTGTCCTCAACCATGTAAGAGGGATCCTCTCATGAGCCAAAGACATGAGTAGGTTGGGATGTGTTAATACACTTACTCTTGTGCCCCCATGTGATCTAGCTATTGGTATAGTCCATATAAGATATACTATCCATATGCATATCTCTATCCTCCCTATGCACATTAGACAACTCTTATCCAAAAGAGTGGTAGTTACCCTATACTCTAATCAGTGTAGAGCCTCTAACTATAGTGCATGCTATCACTATCCTAAGTGTGGGTACCCCTAATAATAGTTATGTGATTTATACTCCATGTCTATTCAACTAAGGGTGGGGTCCCACCAAGTAGATCTTGGATATAACTATATCTTGTACATATGGTAGATATATCTCTCTACTTACAGAGCTATTAGATGTCATTTAGCTCAAGCCTTAGCTAGGACACATGTCTCTTTGGTACCCATGTAGTCACCAACATGTTTACTAGGTCCATGGAGTAACATAATGAGGGAATGTGTACAAGTCTCCAAAGTCTTGCATTCCCTAGATGTCTTAGTCCTTTATAGGTATAACATCAACATCCTTAACTAACCATGATGGGACTCTCTCCTGGTTAGTCACCTTACATAGCCTATCTCTCTATGTTGGATGTCCCCTAGACTATGAAGGCTCTCCCTCCTCTACTATGTTAACTCCTCTATGTGTCTATACAAGCAAGTAAATAGGAAAATATATTAGTCTACCAGCTAAAATATGAGCAAGAACAAGTAAAAAATAACTATCTATATCTATCTATCTTATTTTTCCTTCATATTACCTGTTATATCCCCTTCTTAGACCTCTCAGGCTCTTTTAGGTGCCCTGAGGCCTATCTTGGGGCCTCACTACCCCAATTCATGGCTTTCTAGGTAAATCCATGGCTTAGTAGTGCCCAAAGCTATGGCCCCCATGGCCTAGGGTCTTATGCCTTAGGGATCCCTAGGGCTCCCCATTTCTCCTTCCAAAGGGCTCAATTTGACCTCCCATTGTTCCCATTTTCTTTGTCTCTCTGAGCCTATCATTTTGACTCCTTGTTTTTCCTAACTCATCCACTGAATCATCTATAATGAGTTAAAATGTCTTTAATACCTCTTAAACTCCAAAAATTAATAAAATTTAGAAAAATTTTGTTTATAGGACTTACCCAAACCATCCTGTGCATCGATGGTGTGCTTCTATGTCCTCATTTGCTTTACTTAGGTTTTGGGTGCTTTTGGACTCTCCTTTGGCTCTCTCAGAGTGAAAACAGGAGTGAAAATGATTTCCTTTTCTCTCTTTTTCCAATTTGTTATCCCTTTTTGCTTTTTTATTATCCCTTTTTGGGTATTTTACTCATTTTTAAATTTTAATCTATGGATCCTCCATCTTAGGGGTTTTGGAATGTTTTAAGTGAATTGGTGGATTTTGTTTTTTTAATTTGAGTCTTCTGTGGGCCTGTTGTAGCCCTGTTGGGGTCCCTAGGACCCCTTCTAAGTCCCCTTTAACCTCCTAAGCTTGTGCCCCATTTCATGCACACCTAGGGATATAATTTACTTATTTTACTTCTTTTAGTTAGTCATTTTTCTACTTTTCCATTGTTTATCCATTCTAAATTCATCTATCTTTTCTTAGTCATGGTTGTAGGTAGGGTTATTATGTAGTTATAGTGGTTTGGGACTTGTTCTGGTCTTCCTGACTAGTCTTTATCTTCTCTAAACTTCCCCATACTTTCCCTTATTACCTCTTACTATATCCAATGTTCCTCCATTGCTACTATTGTGGCTTGGTTTCATTATTTGTTTCCCTCGTGCAACTCACGTATACCACCTTACTTCAAGATTTCCTTTTGTAGTTGTTAGTATTACATACCTCATCCCAATCATGGTACACCTCTTAGTGGTGATTCACATAGATGATGGAATTTAGGGAAACCCAAGACCAATATCTATAGCCTAGGTTATTGATTATCTATGGGGTGATGAGATTGTTGTTGCTGATTTAGTCCTTACTAGTGAGAGGAATAATGTTCTCAAATATCACACAATCATTGGTGCCTTAACCAATGCCCATGAGTTAGGCATATGATATGTATAGTTATTCTATATCTCACTCTTAGTCATGTTTTAAATCACTAGTGTTTAGATCATCCTTAGTTCTGAGTTGCTCCCTCTCTTGAAGGTGGCACACAATTTGCTCTCCTTCTCCATGGACATCTAGTTCACCCATATCCCTCATAAGAAGAACACTATGGTTGATACCTTAATGAACATCATTCTAGATAGTATGATTAAATTTTACATCACTTATGTCCCTTCTTTATAAGATTTAGAGATGGTGCTAGAGTTGGATTGTGGGTTATGTAGCATTTTCACTCTTACTCATGGATCGCACTATTAGCGTCTTCCACCACTATCCTTATTTGGTAAGTGCAACTAATGTTTCTTTTTATCTTTTCTATTATTTATTTCCTTTTCTTTTATTATGGCTTCCAAATACTACATAACACTCCTTGTTCATTCAAACACTAACTCCTTGTAGCTTAGGGGCATATATAATTATACTTACCATGACCCTACTCTTCCCTATGATGACACATCGGCTTAGATGTAGACTACCAACCATGGTTATCCCAATTAGAGACATATTCCAATCTATTTAACCTTTAACTCATGTTATTATCATACCTTAAACATCCCCAATCCATCTTTCTCTTTTTTCATGCCAAATAGGCTATGTAGGGACCCTTCAGGCCCCTTTCAGGAACTTGTTGACCACCCTAAGCCTTTGTTTAACCCAAACTATGACTTAGGGAGGAAACCCATGGCCTAGGATGCATGTTTCCTTCAAAAAATACATGTCTTATTTTGTGGCATATGAATAATGTGTGAAAAATACCTTGGTTTGGTCTCAAATAGATAAAAATGGCAAAATTTTAACTTGTTAGTATATTAGGGTTGAGTTATATGTAATTTTACTCATTTAATTGAGCCTCTACATTCATTCTCTCCTAAATATTTCTTGGATCTTACCAATTCATCATCAAAATTAAATCTTGGCTACCTCCTTGAATCTCTTTTGGTTCTTGCTTGGCATAATAGCTTTTATTGTGTTAGGGGATGCCCTACTTCTCTATAATTATTCCTTTTTATTCACATTTCTCTCTATATTATTCCTAAAGCTTGTGGGTTTATTTTTTATCATTCAAGATTCTATTTTACCTATATATTATTCTTTTTTCATTATCTTTTACATAGATTGGTATCTTCTCCTTCACCTCTTCCATAATTTTTGGCTCTTTGTCTGGACTTAGCTTACACACAGCTTGATCATTTTCTTCTTTTGCCTTTTAACTTGGACAATTAGTTGGTAAAAAGTCTAAACTTATATATTGAGTTTGAAATCAAGGCACTTTGCTTAGAAAGTGAAAACATTTAATTATTTTTAGTAGTATACATGCTAGTGTTTGATTTGTGTTAGTGATTTAGTTATTTTGTGCATTGTTTAGAATAGTTTTTGAATTTTATGCATGCATAGGTGGTTACAATATATATTAATTTATTTAAATATTGACCATTACATATTATTCTTGAATTGGAAATGTTTTTATTACATAGTATGACTCTACATGCTCAAAATGATCTATATAAGTTGATGAAACACTCTTTCTCTCTTGCTAAACTAGCACATTGCATTGTTAGAAAATAATAGTTTTGAAAGTGAAAGATCACTCAAACCTAGATTAGGCGTGCTCTTGAACCCTTGATTAAAAACATATTTATTTCTTAAAACATATTTCATTTGGCCTAAAAGTGCCTTAGCTTCTATATTTTCTTTTCATTTGTTATCTCTCTTTACTAGGTATTATTGTTTCCATAATTGTAAGCAATTAATAGTCTACTCTTAGCTACTTACTTTACTTTGGTTAGATCCACAAGACATACTTGTGTCCTTTATACACTTGATCATGATAACCCCAATATGGTTTAAAATTCTATCTATAGCTTGGTGTAAGCTAGCAAACTAGATATATGCTATAGATCTCCTATAGCCCATAGAAGCACTAATCCTTCTAGTAGCTTAGTGGTTTGATTTATCACCCTGTGTACCCCTCTACCAAAAACTAGTGGTTATATTCAAATTCTTGGAGCTATAGATTGATTTTTGACATTATAGCTTCTCTATGGATCACTAAATTCTCTCATACATGATAAATTTTATTGGTGTGGAAATGGATGTGTATGCATTGGTATGGGATTAATAGTTCAACATGGAAGTCAGCCAGTGGGAAATATGGATGAATAAGTATGATAAGGACATGCATAAGGTTATGCGAGGCAACAAGCCTAGGGGTGAATGAGAGGATACTAGAAGTGTTGTGAAAATCCATAGGAGGGAAGATAAACATGGTGATTAATCCCTAAGAACAGGTATATTAAATTTGATAGCACCAAGTATATGTAGAAGAATAAGGACAAACATTAATGATAGAAGAACCCAGTCTAAATAGGACCAATTCCCATAACACAGTGAATACTCATGCATTTTAATTTAATGTAATTATTTTAATAAATTGACATACTAATAATTTGGAATCTGAAGTTGAATCTAAATCTTAGTTTATAGAGAATTATTTCAAAGTGCAAGTTACCATTAACCTTACTTATCCATTTCAAGTAAAACATATGGCTCATCTTGGTATGCCAAGTGGACCAAATATAAGTATCAAGGAAAATACAAGCCCAAAAATAACTAATTAACCTCCCTCAACATCTAATATTTATGGTAGACCTATTGGTCTAGGAGGCATAGGAGGAAGTAACAATGGTTGTTCTACTAGAGCTATATGAGGATAAAGAGTTAGTTCAAGAGGATTTGGTAGACCTCCACAAAAAGGTTTAGGAGGAAATATAGGGGCATCATAAGAGGGTCTATTGTAACCACCCAATATACCTATAATGTACTCTAAGATGATAGTTCACTTTCCTAAATATCAAGGTGTTGAGTGTGTAGAGGAACATGTTCATAAGTGTGAACTCATTTGGAGGGTGCATGGTATAAACTATATTAAGTGAAAGTCAACTCAATTTTCCAATATTTTATTAGATTATATGCATAAATGGTATTGAAAATTTGATCTTAAACAAGTATTCATGAATTATGAACTATTGAAGGCTATTTTTCTCCAAGAATTTGATATTCCTAAGTTTGAGAAAAAAATATTGCTACCTTAAAATAAATCAAGCAAGAACTCACTAGGATTTTTCATGTATATGATGCACATTTTAAAACTCTTCTTTCAAATCTTTCATTTGAGATTAACCCAACACATCATGCTCAATGTTTTATGTGAAGGTTATTACTTCCTTTCTACTGAGCCTTATCCCACAAGAATCTCATTTAATCATAAAAGGTAATAAAATCTTCTTTCCACACTAAAGCAATGAGAAGTATACATATGAGGATTAACTAATTTATTGAGACTCAGATTATTGTTATGGATTATCATTTGGATAAACTTATGGCTAATAATTCTCATGACATACATAATGACCTAGTGTGTGTTTACTATGAAGTGAAGGGACATAATAGGAATAATTGTCAATATATGAATGTTATTATTGTATTTAAGTAATCATATGAGATCTGTAAATAAGATCACAATGTAAGGAGTTGTCCCATTATTTAGTGCACTAGGTAACTATATTATAAAATATGTGTTGTATATACATATTATACCATTGACTATCAAGTCATAAATGAGATTCATGAAGCACACACAAGAGGTACTTACCAAATGTATATAGCTAACACCTAGGAGGTTGGTGTAAGTTTATATTTTAGAGTTCAAGGGCATAAAATGAATGAGGAGGTGTTCGATTTCCACTTAGGACATGTTAAAAGTGCAGATCTATGGAACACTACCAAGATGAATACATAGTTTATTTAACCTGCATATTATGAAAAAATGAGCATTATCTACAAGAATGTCCAAATTTTTATGCTTCCACTACTAAATAATGGAATGACAAGGGTTTTTTCATGATGAATGTTTTAGAAATCTAAATGATCAATAGATATCATGCCCTACCACTCCATGATCTGAACCCAAGGGAAATATAGTACTTGGAGTAGTGTTTATTCCCTATAAATTTAAAATCCACCTATTGAAAAGGATTAGCATGAATAACCTCATATGCAACACTATCTAGATGCTTAAAATTTGAAAAAAAGTGTTGATGACACAATAAAATTTATGACCAATGGGTTCAAGGCACATATGCTATATACAATACATGTTTTTGATGTCCTTGATATCCACCTAAGTTCTTACCCAAAGTTAGCTCAACATAAAAATAATGTTTGCCTTATTAATCTACCACCTTTGAGGTTGGCCCATGCACCTTGATTCCATGACAAAATTTAGGCCAGGGAGTATTTATAACAACTACAATATTATTATGTTGATTAAGGTGAATGGTTGCATGCACTCAATGTTCTATATCAAGGAACTATTTCTCAATGGTGGTTTCTTCATTGATACCAATTATACACATGGGAATAAGTACATGTAGACATGCATAATTTATTTCACCATGATAATCATGTTCATGTGATGCTGAATTATGATGGGATTGCTTCCCCATAAGACCATATAATAGCCTATGAAATATTTTATAACATTGAGGACACATTTCTACTAGATCCATATGAATTCATGCCTATTATGGTACTCTACATGCTTGGGATATAATATGATGTATCCATCAAGAGAACTATAAGAATAAAAATACTTGGAAAAACATAAGACATGGTATTATTACAAAATTTTCATTTTCTTCTTCATAATAAGATTTTCATTTATTATTAAAAGAAATTTGTTAGGTAGTTGTAGGATATCAGGCACTAGTCAAACACTTCATATGGTACATGTATGATGTACCTAAGGATAATTTGGATATATTTTAAGAGTAAGATAATCCTACCATGACTCCATTGAATTATAAACCTATATCTAAATATGATGATTGGGAACATATCTATAAGGTCAAGCAAAAGGTCGGATATTAAGTTGATGAGGGTACCAATTCTAATCTACCAAATGAAGAATTCAACCACTTAAATATATGTAAATAGTATGGGGAATTCATAAATACTTAAATACATGTCTGAGAAAAAATCATATTATGTGCCACTCTAAATAGTTAAACACAATATTGGGATGGAAGATGCACTTAAAATTGCCACTGTGGGCAATTACTTGTCTAATGTTGAGTTAATCAAAAAAAAAACTCTTGTAAGAGTATCAATGTATTTTCCCATGGAGATACACATAAATTAAGGGAATGCATCCATAATTGGTCAAGATGCACATCAAGGTTATTGATGGAACTTGGTTGGTGAGAGAATGACCATATCAGATGAACCCTAATCTACACACTCAAGTTAAAGAGGAAATTGATAACATGATGTGTGATGGAGTTATTACTCACATTTATGAATATAAATGGGTTATTCCAATGCCAATAAACATCAATAAGGATGGTATCATTAAAATTTTCATAGATGATAGGTACTCAAAGTATTTTGTGTAATTTATCCTTTCTTAATGCATATCATAGAGGAAATTTTGGAAGGTGTTTCTAGGTTTGAGATCTACACCTTCACCTATGGTTTTATTGGTTATCACTAAATACACTTTGTTGAAGAATAAAATGAAAAAAATGAACTTTGGAACTTAATGGGGTTTTTTTGCATATAATTCTATGCCTTTTGGCCCTAAGATTAAATCTATAATATTCTCACATAGTGTGGTAGAAACCTTCAAATATTTCACCAACAAATTCCTTTAGGTGTACATGGATGACTAGACTATGTATGGTTTAGTGTGTGACCATTGTGATAACGTATGCCTCATGATTGAGTGTTGTGTCAACTTCACATTTCCATAAATATTAAAAAATGTATGTATGTCATATCATTTGGAATTATTTTTGGACATATTATTTATCTAGATAGACTACTGGTGGATCCAACTAAAGTTGTCATCATTATTCAACTCCTAATTCCAACCATTCAGTGTGAGGTATGTGCCTTTTTAGGTCACAAAGGCTAATAACTAAAGTTAATTTGGGGTTATGATAACATATTCATATCAATTTAAGAATTAATTAAATAAATTGACCTCTTCTTATGTAGTGCTCAACACTAACAAACATTTGAGGCTCTGAAGGAAAAATCAATGACTGTGCCCATTCTCCAACTTGTAAAATTGATATATCCATTTCATGTACATGTTGATGCTTTAGGGATGGCTATGGTCACTATCCTAGAAAAATTTAATGAGGGTAACCTTGATTATCCTATGTATTTTTTTGTTTGAAACCTCACACCAGTAGAATGAAACTACTATACAAAAGACCATGAGGCCTTTTCCATTATTTATTTTCTCTAGAATTTTTGCCAATACTTATTGTCAATCCCATTTATCTTCTATATGGATCATGAATAACTCATGTATTTTAAAAATAATACAATATTATATCGATGAATCTATTGATGGATTGTGTTCTTTTAGGAGTTCTAATTCTCCATGGTCATAAAATTAGGTAAAGTCAATTTTGGTCTAAATTACCTCTTGTGTGTTTATTCTAGAGAATCGGTGTGCATCGTAGAGAAATATATACCTAATTTAGAAATTATTGAGTTGTGAATGTGCTTGAATATTTATATTAAATTGAAAATTTTATTACAATAAGATCAATGCAAGGCCACCTTAGACCCAAGAGAAAACATAGTTGGCTATCTGCAATACCCCTTTATAGCTTATTGGATTAAACTTGTATTAAATATGTCATGATGAGGTATTAAGAAGGTGTGTAATGCGTCACTTATGTGTATAAGTTCCTTAGGAGATATATGAGGGTATTAAAGGATGAAATTATTCTAGTGATGCAACTACCATAAAAGTTCTACTAGTTGGGTTATGGTGGTCCACCTTATTCAAATATGATAAATCTTATATGTGCCAATGTGATATCTATATACTCATAGGTATATGAAATTATAGGGAAGTTATGCCTATTCATAAAGTTCTTTTGCATGAACCTTTTGAGAAATGGGCTATTGATTTTTTTGGCCTTTTTTAGTTTGGTGTAAGACATAGTATCATGCACTACATCATTACTGCCATGGACTATCTCACACACTAGCCTAAAGAAGCACCCACATGGGATTGTACTACCACTACCACTTCTATATTTTTATTGTAAAATATCATCACAATATATGGATTCCCATTAGTTTTAGCAAGTGATCATGACATTCTCTTTCTCAATTAACTAATGCACATTTTCTTGGATAATTTCATGATTTCACACCATAAGACAATGCCATACCACCCTCAATCTAATGACATAACTAAATATTTCAATAGAATCCTTGGTAATACCTTAATCAAGATTTTCAATATTGGGAACACTGATTGGGATGATTGAGATTAATTAATCTTATGGGCTTATCAGACCACATATAAAAGGTTAAACAAGAGTATTCTTTTTAGCCTTGTATTTAGCATTGAAATAATTTTATCAATGGATTTCCTTATGTCATCATTATGTATTATATTCATGCATATACTAGATGAAGAATAATACCTGAAATCTCATTTAGATTCTTCACTTTAGCTGGATGAAGTGTGAATTATCACACATTAGAATTAAAGGTTTTAAAAATAAAAAATAATAATCATGGCATGACCAACATATCAATACCAATGCTTCTTATCCTAGTATGCATGTCTTGGTCTATGAGTTAAATTTTGCACAACATCTAGGTAAACTAAGTATCTAGTAGAATTTATATACAAGGGAAAGTGAAGCTAATCTACAAATCAATCCTAGATTGGAGAAGATAATTCACACTATCCCTTTTACTTGTTGGTACATTTAGACAATCACAGTCATGACTAACATGCATCTACTAGACATAACCAAGGGATCTCTTACCACACAATATCATTAGAGAGGGTTCCAAATCCACTAGTCAAGTAATACCATGTGATAACCCTAGATACATCTTATGTTTTATTAACAAATAAAATTACAAAGTAAAATAATTTTAATATATTGATCACCAAATCATGTGAGAAAAAATGGAGGTAATAAGCATAAAAATAAGCATGCATGGAAAAACTATAAATAAGTCAATATAGATATAAAACTATTGCATGGAGAGATAAATACATTCAAAATCCATTACTTACGCTAATTTTATCTACTAAAATAGATTGTAAGTTAGAGATAATTACCTTGAAGATGAACCCATCGAGCCTCAATCTCTCTCTTGACCAATGGAACTTTTGAAGAGGTTATCATGGTTTGTAAGGATAACTAAGATAGGTTGTTTCTAGGCTATATGACCTCTCCTAAGCATCTAATAATTTTACATAAGAGAATATTATTCTCTCCAAGTGTAAACCCTAAGTAATGACTCCCTCAAGTGGAAGAGTAGATTATAAATAATTTCAAATGAATGATCAAATGTTTCTCTCTTGCATGAAAATTTCAAAAATGATGTGTTTATATAGCTGAAGTTATCACTAATTTTTTTTAAAATTTTATCCAACAACTTTGGATTAATTAACCCTATTCTATAATAAATAAAATAGCTAGGTCCTAGACGAGATCAGTTGAGGCCAACCTAATCCCATAATGTGCTTATATTTTAAGAAAATGATCAACCTAGGATGAATTTGTTTTGTAAATGAAAAAATGGGTTTTGGATTAGGTAGGGGATGTTTGAAGTGGTGAATTTCTTGGAGGAGTGTGTAAGGGAGGTGTCAAATATTAGGTAAATGTATAGGATAACTTTGAATTAGTTTCATGTGGTGGTATAGAGAATAATAATCTTATAGAGCACCAATGGTATGACCACCCCTTTCCTAATGCACCATTTAAGGTGTGCACTCAGAGAGACTGAGACTCAATGGGTTATTGTAAGAGATAAAGCATAAATAATTGATAAAGTTCAAAAATATTATATTTATACATATGGCCCACTTGAATCTCATCACATGTCATGTAGTTACAACATGGGATGGTGCTTCAATAAAATAACGCATCAACAAATGATATTAAACTAAGTAAATTTCAATATTTTAAAGCATAAAATAATTAAATGTAGATGGATATAATGAAATAAATAAAATAAAAGTAATTTATGCATACCTTGAATTACATTTATCTTTGAATTATTGTCTATTGTCTATTTTGCTTGTTCTTTTGTTTTTGTAGGGCATGGAGGCTACTTTAGACAAACCCTAATGATACAAAACTTAAAGAGAAAAAATAAACAAACACACAAAAGCCAAAATACCTAAAATGTGTAGGCATGACATACTTGTAAATTTGGTACACTAGGGTGATAAATTCTAAGTTAGGACCAAATTACCAAGCCTAAATTTAGATTAAATTATGTAATTGAAATACTAAGATTACTAAATAACTAAAAAACTCAAACAAGTATACCTTAAGTAAGGAAGTATAATAAACCAAAACAAACTAAGGATACAATAATAAATGAAAATTTAACATAAATGTGAAAGAAATAAAAATCCTTACTTGAACAAATATGGGAAATAAATGGTAAAATAACATTGATTAGTGAGTAGTAAAAATCCTTACTCAACCATCAATGTAAAACGATGAAAGGGTAAAAAACATTGGTGAGTGAGAAGTAACAATCTAAACTCACTAAATAATGGGAAAACTACAAAAATTAGAAATGGTTGTAGTTATCAAAAAAAAATGTGATGTAAATATAGAAATAGATGCATTTATCTAAAAATAATAATGAAAATGAAAAATTTTCAAATAAAAGGAAAGCAATTATAGAAATATAAAGTAGTGGTGTAAACAAAATAATCCATAGTCACTCAAGCATATTCTTTTATTTTAAAGATAGATAAAATCAAAATAAGGTAGTGCTAGCATGTTTTAAAATGTGAAGAATAAGGAATATATAAGTGTGTAAATAGATTTAGAATCAAACATTCCTATCAATGGGAGAATTAAATGGGTGGTGGTGTAAATGAAGGAAAAATTAGGGTAGAGAAACTCTTTATTGAAGTTAAGACACTAAAATTAGGGTTGTCCAACTAAGAGTAATTTCAATATTAATGACTCTAAATAACTTCTACCCAAAAAAAACTTGGGTTATCAAATTATTTATTAATATAATCTCATGAAGGCTATATGCATGAAAATTAAAATGGACCTACGTTCCCGCAATGTGTTCTTATTCCTCAGGACCCCTTACAAAGTCATCGATCTAGTATGAATATTGGGTACTTATGTGAGACATTAGGTAGCACTATCGATGATTTTTAATTATCATATCCAAATCTACTAGCCTACTGCACCCTAATGTACCTTGACCCTATGATAAGGCCAACTATAGAATTTGAGATTCGATTGGAAATAGGATATGTGTTATAAATCACATATTTTTGTGTGATGTCATATATATTTTTATTATATTGCCTTTTGATCATTATCTTTTTAAAAATTATTTGGCATTTAAACTTTTATGGATTTTTTTAATTTTTCCTCTATGGATTCATAAAGCCAAACATGGGTGCTAAAATTGACTATGATTTGAAAACTTGGGACTTAATTTATAGGAAATAGGACTTAGAGAGAATGGAGTCTAAGAGTACTATTTATTCATGTGAAATAAAAGTGTTATCTTGACTTTGACCTTGTTTTATCCAAAGTGGAAGTAAATCAAGGGAAATCAAGGGAAAAATGAACATGAAATAATTTGAATTATTTCAAATCATAAAAAATATGATAATGTGAAAAGGGATAGAATTATAGGTAAGTATGATGACTTATTATAAGAATGTATGTAAGTGTAGGTAAACATGCTAATATAGTTTTTTGTGTAAATTTTGATCACAAAAAAAAAAAATGAGGTTAAAAATATGGAATCACAAACTTGTAACCATTTATGAATATTATAGAAAAATAACACTTGGTTTGGTAAATATTTTTTTAAAATCATGAAAGAGAAACCCAAATGGGTGCAAAAAGGCAAAAACTAGTATTTATGAGGAGAGCTTAGTCTTATCCATGGTATTATACTACAATATAAAAAATAAAAACCCAACTAAGTGAAAAATGGTATTTTTGAGGAGATATGGATCCTATTCATGCTCTTACACTGCAAATCACACAAAGAAAACCTCAAGTGGGTGTAAAATGCTATCTAAAATAACAAACTTGTGATTAAAATAGAAAAAGGTATGAAAAATAGATGTATTAAATAAAAAGTTATTCACGAGGAGATATGGGTCCTATCCATAGTATTACAATGCAACTCATGAATTAAATAAAATGAAGGACCAAAGGAAGGAATCAAGGTTTATGGATAATTTAAATTTCTATAGAGTGTGTAAAAATTGGAGAAGTCCTACAAGAAGTCTTATTAGGATAGTAAATAGAAGCATGAAAAGAATGGAAATATATAAGCAAAATATTTATTCAAAAATGATGCATTAGTGGGTTCTTTGAAAACATGGCTTTCATTAGTTTGTCGATGATAAGTGTTAGGACTAAGGATATCTTTCATTAAATAGGGCCCCCACCATTTTTAGGCATATTTTCCTTCTTTATCATGGGTGTAGTCTAATTTGAGGACTATATCACCAACCTTAAAAGTGCATACTTTGACATTTTTATTATGTTATTTGGAGATCCAATCCTTGTATTGACGGTTATGTTAAACGACAGATAAATAGTGTTCATAAATAAGATTTAGTGCATAAAGGTGAGCTTCACATAATTATTCATCAGAAATGATACCATGGAGAGAGATATGTAAAGATGGGAGTTTTAGTTCTAATGGTAAGATGGATTTAGAACCATATACTAGTGAAAATGGTGTTTCCCTAGTGGTAGTACGTATACTATTATGGTAGTCCCCAAGTGCAAGATATAAGGGAATATGATAATAAGTATGAGTTTTTCAGATGGTATTTTGTAGGAGTTTGGTTAGAAAATTATTAGTGTATTCATATTTGTCATTGAATTTAATATGGTAAGGTGTGGATAATTTATGGGAAATACTAAATTTAACACATAACTACTTCATGTCCTTGTAATCAAGATTGCCACCATTATTAGAAATGATAGTATCAAAAACTCAAAAGTAGAAAATGATTTGGTTGATGATAAATTTAGAAATAGTGGTTCTCATGAAATTTACAAGGAGCATGGATTTTACTAATTTATTAAAATATTTGGTAGAATTAATGATAAAAACATGACCATTTTGGGACTGAGAAAATTTTCTAATGAGATATAATCTGCACACGGTAAATGCCCAAGGAGACTCCATAGTTTGGAGCTCAACTGGTGGTGAATGTATTAAATCATCATGAAGTTATCAAGTATTAAAAATTTTCAACAAATATATAGCATCTTTATATGAATTAGGCCAAATTATCCCATATATATAATAATTTACATGTAACATGTCCACTATAATGACCACCATAAATTCCCCCATGTGCTTGTACGAGGAGAAGATGAACCTCTTCTTGCATCACATATTAAAACATGGTACCTTATGCATTACATAAATAAAGGGTCTTGTATCATAATCTATATTTAAAGGATTATTAACATATTTTTGTATTTTCTTGAGAATCTGTGTCTAGAGGATAGGTTTGATGTTTGAGGAATTGGATGATGATTTTATACCATGGGCTTTATCGAATAGTGATAATCTCAATATGATAGATGAGTGAATAATTTGGTTGGATAGAATAAGGTGACATTCTTATTCAAACAAGAAATTTTAAATCATTAAATAATAAGTGAAGATGAAAGAGAGATGCTAAAAAAGTAAAACAATCAACTATGAACTTTTGATCTCTTGGAATTGGCTTAATGGTAAAATCGATAAAATCTTTGGCAAGTGTGGTTTCCATTTGATGCTAATAAAATAATTTTTCACATTTATAGTGATAATAACCATTAATTTGGTATAAAATAAGTATTGAATATTCCAATACTTGTATATATGTGATATCCATGTCAAGTGTTGCTTTCTTACTTAAGATGAAAGCTTCATATTTATCCATGTTATTATTAACATCACATATTAACCTAAATTCTAAATAGATGATTTTACCATGTGATTTTTTTTATAATAAAACATACCCCAACTCCTTAGAGGAATTTGGCACTATAAATGTAGAGGGTCCAAGTGTATATATGTAAATAAATAGTGACTTTAGGATGTTATTCAATCACTACTTTATATTTAGTAGTATCGGGAATGATATTTGTTTCTTCTTAATTATTTACCTCTAAATTTATAATGAAATAATGGAAATAATATTTAATGAAATTATCCTATTTTATACCTTAAATATAATAATGGTGTTATTGGGGAGATTATCTTGAAGGTGATTTGTAATGGTTATAGGTTATACTGCAACTTAGTCAGTGATTACTTGTCCTTTCACAATTTTGTGTGATTATTTGAATGCCAAATTACATTAAGAGGACCATATATTTGCCAATTATATATCTAGGTAGAAATGATTTAGACAATAAATAATGAATTAGATCAGAGTGGATAATGACATAATTGGTTTGATAAAGCATATAGTGAGGGAGCTTTTCAACTATGAAGTAAATAGCAAGGAAATTGTGTTCTACATTAGTATAATTATTTCCATAATGAATGAGGCCTAAACCAATACATTAAATGGTGTATTATCCACCAACATCATCTTGTTGGGTAAGTATTACCCCAACTAATATGGGATTATAAGAGGTGTATAATATGAAAGGATGGTCATTAGAAGGTGATCGAAGGGTGGGAGGATGGAGAAAGTATTATTTCATGTTAAAAAAATATTTTTGGTATGGATAAGTCCATTCTAGAGCATTACCATTTTTGAGAAGGGAATTAATAGAGTAGATATTGTAATCCATTTCTAGGATGAATCATTATATTGACCTAATCTTACAAAGATAAGTGTGAATATTAGGAATGGAATTAGGAATGGGCATGTTGATTATAGTGTTGATTTTGGTGGGATGAACATCAATTCTATGAAGAGATACTAAGAACCATAAAAGTTTACTATATGTGAAGCCAAAGACACACTTGTAAGGGTTAAGTCTAAATTTATATTTGATTAATCAATGAAAAATGATACCTAGATAAGTGAGGTATGTTTTACAAATCCTATATTTGGCAATGAGGTCGTCAACATAGGTTTCCATAAATTTATGCATAAGATCACAAAAAATGTGTCATGGCCCTTTGATAAGTGGCTCTAGAATTTGGAAGGTTGAAAGTCATTTTGATGTAGAAATAGATGCCCCAATCCATATTAAAGGTTTTTTGTGTTAGTCTTTGAGGCCTATGTAAATTTGACTATAGACTAAAAAACCATCCATAAGTGACAAAATTTCATATCCACTAATTAAATTTATGATTGCACCTATTGAAGGTAATGGGAAAATATCTTTTTCACGTGCATGATTAAAATTGTAAAAATCAATGCATATAAAAATGACCATGGAGATGTTTTATAGATTATAATGATGTTTGATATCCATTTTAAATATTCAATAGGTTTAATAAACTTGACATACAAAATTTTGATAATTTATTTACAACATAAGGTATAAATTTATATTATTTTTATTGGATAGGTTTTATGTCTAGGTAGGTGATGATGTTATGTAAAATGGTGCTAGGATTTATACCAAGTGTATCTTCATATGATGGAATAAATGTTTAGTGATACTTATATAAGAATAGGCTAGGTTTATCATGTTTTTTTGGCATGAGTTATTTAGAGACAGTGATGGGTCTAGGACATGATGGCATACCACATAATATTCCTATTATTTCTTCAATAGGTTTAATAAACTTGATATACAAAATTTTTATAATTTATTTACAACATAAGGTATAAATTTATATTATTTTTATTGGATAGGTTTTATGTCTAGGTAGGTGATGATGTTATATAAAATGGTGCTAGGATTTATACCAAGTGTATCTTCATATGATGAAATAAATGTTTAGTGATACTTATATAAGAATAGGCTAGGTTTATCATGTTTTTTTGGCATGAGTTATTTAGAGATAGTGATGGGTCTAGGACATGATGGCATACCACATACTATTCCTATTATTTCTTCAATAGGTTTAATAAACTTGATATACAAAATTTTGATGATTTATTTACAACATAAGGTATAAATTTATATTATTTTTATTGGATAGGTTTTATGTCTAGGTAGGTGATGATGTTATACAAAATGGTGCTAAGATTTATACCAAGTGTATCTTCATATGATGAAATAAATGTTTAGTGATACTTATATAAGAATAGGCTAAGTTTATCATGTTTTTTTGGCATGAGTTATTTAGAGACAGTGATGGGTCTAGGACATGATGGCATACCACATACTATTCCTATTATTTATTCAATGAGCATAACATTTCCAACTTTGAAATGATATGGATAGTTAGGAAGAAAAAATATAATATTTGTTTTATGGTCCGTGATATCAATGAATTTATTAAAACAAGGATCTTTTCATTTTAATTTTCTAAGTTTATGATAATGTCATGGGAGATGAGGTTCTCTAAAATGGAATAAAACAAGTATGGATGCATTTCTATGGAGCGTGGGTAAAGGTCCATAGTATTCCAAGTCTAATTTGAGATAAATTATTTTATTACCATGGTGATCAAATTCAAAATGTATTTATTGTAGATTTATTACTTTGGCATCAATGGTAATTTCAGGTGTAGGTGGAATTATTGGTTGAGGTTGATTGGAGTAAATTAGATTTATAATAGGTGTGTTAGGTTGTGTTTTAAAAGGAGGTTCAGTTGAAGGGAGGTGGATAGACTCAATGGTATCTATATCATCATTTGAAGGAATGAGTGTTGGTAAATTGGGTGAATATATAGAAGGTATAGATGATTATGAATTTTTTGAATTTTTTAGAGGTAAGATTTGTTCAACTAGCCAAGGGGTGTTCATAAGTGGAGGATTAATGGGAGATACATGACATTCAGGTTCTGATTCACTATTATTTTAAATATGAATTACATGGACATCATGGTTAAAAGAATGCATTTTGATTAAAGTTTGTTGGTAGTGTTGTACGACCAAGTCTCATGATTTAGCTTGAGCCTTGATACAATTGTCATCATAGGTGTGGTAAATAACACATGCATTTTTATTGAGAGGGACATTATAAGGGCATACACCTATATCACTAAAATTTTAAGGAAACATTGTTAAAGGATCTTGAAATAACCTAGTGACTCCATATACATTACATGTGAATTCATATTCTATATAATAAGCTTTGTGTGCATTAAATGGTGAAGGGAGTTGAATGATCCCATTGACTAGAGGGATGATATGATCACATGGTAATAAGGAAGGAGATGTAGTAGGATTTTATGCACATTATGAGTTAAACAAGCTAATTCAAACTCAAAACATAAACTACGTATTAGGAAGGATTCATGAAATAAATTAAAATGATATAGGCCGTACCAAATTCATTGCTTCATATGATCTCCTTCCAATATATTATAGTGGATTTTTGAATATGTATGAGACTCAAATTTTTGGCATAGTTATGGCATGATAAAATGATTTTAATGATGGATGAAGGATTGATTCAAGGATTAATTTGGCATGGATTTCTTACAAGCTTTCTAGATTAATTTTTTCATGAAGATGTTATGAGCTCCTTAGATGGATCCAATGGAGGATGGAGGTTTGTTATATATATTTGAGAGGGAAGATTAAGGGTTGAAATTTCAAGTTAGAGAGATGCTATCAATGGTCATGGATTGTTTAAGGAATATTAAATTCCTTAAAAGTCTCTCATTTAGACACTTCTATAGACTTGGAGGAGACTATACAATTATAGAGAGTTATCCATTAGCTTTAGGGATAATGGAGGGTTAGTTGGGGGTTAGATAGAGATTAGATGATGATTAGGGACATAGGGATGTAAGGAAGGCTAGGTTGTAGGTTAGTAGGTGGGTAGGTGGTGTTATAGAAATTTAAAATTCCCATATAATGGATAACTTGGATTAGATTAAGATAGTAGGGATTAGGATAGAATTAATGAAGTAATGGGATGAATAAGGTTAGTGATTTTAGGATAATAGAAGGGGGATATTATATAAATTACTTGGAAAGGGAATATATTGGTGGGATAAAATACGTTAAGTGAAATTAATGTCAACTAATAGGAATATTATTTGATAATAATAAAGTAAGAGATTTTAGGTGTATAAATTTTGTGCATCTTTGAAAGGGAATTATGAGTACAAAAAGTAAGAGTAATGATATTTTAAATAAAGACCATGGATGAATTTTGGTAGATTATGTTATTAGATTTGGTGGATATGATGCCTCCTTGAGGGGACATGTGGGGAAGAATGAGATGGATAGCCAGTAAAAATAAGAAATGAGGGGTGGAATGTAATGGATAGAGAAGGGGATGGGATTTCATGTGTAAGAGAGGTGATGAAGAAGGTGAGATCAACTTGAGCAATGACCTATAAATTGATTATTCTCCTAGCAAGGACACATACAAAGGGAGGAAATATGATAGGTGTCATAGTTGTAGACACATCCCAAGGGGGAATCAATCATAATAGAATGATGATAGGATTAAATGTCATCGAATTTAGATGTATCCCAAGCAAGGATGCATGCAAGGGAGAGATATAGGATAGGATAAGATTAGTGTAGCTCAAAACTAAATTGATCAATATGATGTTGTTGATTCTGTTGTCCCCCAAAAATATCACTCATTTTTCATACAACATTTGAACTATTTTTGTCTTTAGACCAAAATAATCTCTGCCCTTCTCAAAATTTGTTCTACGCATTCAAATTACTCATTTATCAAGCTTCTCAGGAATCGACAAACTCTACAAGCTTGAATCTATGGACTCTACTGGCTTGAATCTATGGACTCTGTAGGAAGAAAATCTATGGACTCTACAAGCTAAGTTCAATGGACTTCACATGTTGAATCTATGGACTCTGGAGGAAAGAAGCAAGATCTCAACACTTAGGCAATTTCAAAGTTGGTTCAATGACAAGGATCAACCAAAAGAGTTCATCGACAAGTTTATAATCAAGGATTGAACCATTGAACTATTGAACCTTGAACCATTTTGGTTCAACAGGTTTAACAGGTTTTAAGGTCCAACATCAATAGCCAGAGTTCAACTACTTCAAAGTTGGTTCAATAGATTCAAATTCTTCTAAAAGTAGGTTCAATCAAAAGAACAAGTTTCCACACTTGAATCATTGAACCATTGAACCATTGAACCACTTTGGTTCAAGGTTCAAGGTTTAATAGGTTCAACACATTTGGTTCAAAAAGATCAAAAGGACTTAGCCAAATAAAAAGAATGAACCGATTGAGCTGATGAACCATTGAACCACTTTGGTTCAAAGGTTCAATGGGTTCAAGGTTCAAGGTTCAACAGGTTCAACAAGGATTTTTTCAAAGAATCTTGGTTCAAGTGGTTAAAGGGAATGAGCCATTGAACCATTGAACCAAATTGGGTTCAATCGATAGGTTTAAGGGGTTGCCCCAAAGCCAAAGGATCAAACATCCCATGTAGAGGGTGGTGAACCAAGGCTTAAAACCCTTGCGAAGGGTAGTGAGCAAAAACCTGATAGAACTCAATAGATACTACCAAGTGTCATCTTCTGAGCCTCATTTCACTATGTTTCTAAGAGCAACAGATGCTGCCATGTGTCACAATTTGAGATTCACATAAAGTCAACTAAGGAAAATTTCCAAGGGACAAACAGCCCTTGCGGACACTTAGAAGCTGAAATGAACCATTGCAAAAACCTAAAAGGTTAACTTGGAGCTCAAATAGCCCTTGTGGAGGCAGAAAGGGGGAAAATGGACCAATTCAAGGGCCAAAAGATCAAAGGGATTTCCTTGAGAAAAATTCCCCCAATAAAATAGACAAAGTGAATTCCTTCGGGAAAAGGAACAAGACAAAGAGACAATTCCTTTGAGGAAATTATTCAAAAGAATTCCTTCAAAAATTTTCCTCCAAAAGAAAAGAAAAAAATAAAGCAAAGCCTAGTGAAAAGACAAGGCAAGGAAGATTTCCTAGACAAATTGATCAAAGAAATTCCTTTAGACATTTTGTTCGAAGGAAATAAAAGAAAAAACCTACTAGAAGACAGAAGCCTAAAGGCCATTCGAAGACCACCCAAAGGGTAGATACCACTACAAGGGGCTCTTCTTGACCCAAAGTAGACCATTTCTCAAGGCCCCGAAGGGCAGGTCCCCTCTTGGAAAGATCAAATGACAAATCCAAAGGAATTGCCAAGGAAAGTGACGTTCTCATAGACATTAAAGTTGCAACAATGAAATAGCCATTGATCCTTGTAGTTTTAAACATGGACTTGAATGCATTCAAAGGCTTTAAGGCCAAGGCCAAAAGGAAGAATTGCTGAGAGGAGCGTAAAGAGCAAGAATGACTAGAAACATTTGTGCATCAAATATGCTTCTAGAAGTAGACCACTAGGTGGATATTGAAAGAAGCAAACTTTTAATAGCATGACCCATTTCTCTACATTAAGAAAAAAATGGGTAAATTCCTCTATATTCTAGCATGTCTTCTTAACAAAATTCAATGCAACATGATGTGTTACTATTCCCAAGTCCTTCTTGAAGACGCTATATAAGGGACTCTCTTGTTATTGTAGAGAGCTCTCTCTGATGATCAGAAACAAAACTCTGCCCAAATTGAAAGGCATTACTGAGACTTTGAGCTCATATTTTTTATCATATTTTTTTATTGGAATAATTAAGCAAGTGACTTTTTAGACTTTGTACTATGATATCTTTGTTGTTGGGGAAACTATTCTTATGTCTTTTTCCTTAATATATTTTTTATTCCTTTAATTCAATAAGCAGAATTAGTGAAAGTAGTCAGGAAGGCATCCTAAAGCCAACTGTGGAGAGACTTTATGCCTCCACAATTGCCTTTAGTGTATTTTATTTTTGTTTCTATGTAAAGGACCTTGGGATGACTTTGTGCCCTCATTGTCCTTCATATCTCACTCTTGGCCAATTTAGGTTGAGACTTTATGCTACATCTCAATTTGTTGGTTACTACGACCTTGGTTACATTTTCCAATTACTACTAGGAAGATTCTTGTAGTTTGTTGAATGGTACTTCTAAAATAGGAGGAGTGCTTTTTGTCATTATCCCTAAGATTTCTCCTTTGATTTACATGCATCATCTCTGAAGAAAGAGAGATGGATGATTTATCCTACCCTTGAGTATTATTTTTTGTTTATATATATATATAGGGAACCTCCCCTTGATGAGAGGAGAGATTAGTCCCCTTTTGATGTGGTAAACCTACACATTTGGTTGACCAATCTTACTACTTTGGATGATCAGACCTATTTTGTTTATCAGTATGCTGATCGACAAAATATTCAACCAACAGTTTTTGGTGACTCCGCTAGGGATATAGTTATGTGCATTCTGAAACCTCAAGTTTTAGATGGAATTAGTTGTTTCCATTATCCATTATAGACTCCATTCCATTTTTGTGTTTTATCCATTATTATTATAACCCTACCATTCACCTCCACACTAATCAGGAAAGAACACGTAGTTTCAAGCCTCAAGCTTCAAACTAAAACAATGTCAATTCTTTTCCATTTTTGTTTCACAATCTAGTAGATTCAAGGTATACATGAAGCCAAAGGGCTAAATATATTGTTGACCCTGTATTTGATTTAGTACAGTAAAGTAATTTTGATCTATTTCCTTCACCATCTCACCTTTAGCGAACCAAGATCTTTCCTCCTACTAAAGTCAAATCTCCATTACCAAACGAAGTATCCACTTCTATTGTTGATAAAGCTTTGGCAATAATTACCCCTCTGAGATTTGTTATTCCTCCTTTTCATATTCATATAATGGCAGTTCAAGGCCTCTAGGGTAATTATTTTGGTCCTCTCAATCTTACTCCACCTCTACATGAGCTTCCATGTAGTTCAAGGAAGAATTTCCCCAAATTCTAAGGCGATGGGAAAGTTCATCCTAATGAACACATTACAGCCTTTAGCATAGCCTATGGCATACTTGGAGTAGAATTTGAAGATGTAGCAGTCAGGCTATTTGTAAAAACATTACAAGGTGCTGTTACAAATTGGTTTTATCATCTATAGGATCAGTCAGTAACTTATTGGAATACCCTCAAAGTTAAGTTTGAAGCCAGATTCAAACCTAAAAAAAATGCACATGCATTTTTGGTTGAACTTACATAGATGAAGAAAGAACCTCATGAACTAATGAGGGACTTCATATCCAGGTTTGACAAATTGAGGAATAGAATTCTTGTAATTGCTTGACCTACAACTGAGAATCTCAAATCCTTCTTCATTAATTCTTAGTTACCTAAAGTAAATTTTCTTTTGAGATGTGCTGGTCAAATAGATCTTATTGTAGCTCAACATTTAGCCACTGAGGTAGAAGATGATCTCATCTTAGTAGGGAAGATAAGAAGAGATCTAAATAGAAATAGACCTTCATCATCTTTTGAATATTCATCTACAAACACCATAGATCTAATGGTGTAGAAGTTAGAAAATGAGTTGCTTACTCTCAAAAAGTAAATAGCACAAGAAATGTCTTCTGCTCCTTCATACAGAGATATGCCAAGGACATTTCCAAATTACTCATATTAGGGCAATGTTTCTAAGAGTCAAGGGAAATTAAATCATCTTCCTCCCCCATAGGGGAAACTTGCTCTAGAAGCTCCTCCAACCAATTCAGCAATGGGATATCATAAATTAGAATCAGAGTTCTCTTTCTAGTCTAAATTTAATCAAGAAAATAACGCTGATCTCCTTGTAGAAAATCAAGAAGAAACAGTTGGTGACTACCACATTAGTTTCTTGAACTACCAGGATGAACCTAGAAGCAAAAGAGAAGATTTTAATGGATCATATGTAGTGTTTACTAGGTCCAAGAACTAATCAATCTAGAAAGTTGATAAAGGGAAGATAGAGGAGCAACCTCAACTAGAAATTACAATTTCTAAGCATGGAGCCACTCTACCTTACTATTCAAAGGATCTGGTGATCACCCAAAAAGTAAGTACATCAATTTCACCTTCACCTTCTACTTGAATTTCACAAACTAGCCCTCCTCCCATCCCTCCTAAGACTCAAAAGGTTGAAATACCTTCCTCTATACCTAGTTCAATTCAGCCATTTGACATAATTGATCATGTCAAAAAGACCAAAATACAAATGTCTGAATTTGAATATTTGCAGTCCAATCTTGATCAATTACATAAGTTGGTCTAATATATCAAGAACCAAACTGTCCTTGCAAGACAAGAAGCTAAAAAAGTAACTCTTGATTCACCAAAGAACATGCCCATTCCAAATAATCTTGTCATTACTCCTCTAGCTACCCCTAGGAAAATATAACCTTTCTATGTTTCCCTATTAATAAATGGTCACAAGCTAAGTAATTGTATTATAGACTCAGGTGCATCTAACAATGTCATGCCTACTAAAGTAGCTGAATCTCTTAGCCTCACACTAACTAAGACATTTGGGAGATGTTTCTCCATGGAAAACAAGTAAGTACCATTTTTGGGGTAAATCAAAAATGTCAAATTTTCATTTGCAACATTTCCAGACAAGAGAATCAAGATGACTATCTTGGTGGCTGACATCCCAGCATCCTATGGCATTTTGCTTAGATGAAGTTTTTGTAAGGATGTGGGAGGAGAACTAAGCATGAACCTGTCTGAGGTAAGAATCCCTGTCAAATGTGTAATGAAGAGGTTGCTCGCTAAAAGGGAGGCAAAATATGTGGTCACCCAAACATCAGCCCCTGAAGCTCAAATTCTTTTTAAATCCTCAAGTATGGGTAACTACTTTCTATCTATAGATGAAGTGCATGAAACATCTGATAAAATTCTTGAAAGTGTCAACCTAGAAATCAGTTTAACTAGAATAACAAAAGAACTAGTAGATTGCAATACAAATGAAGAAGGACCCTCCCTCTCTAATGAAGGAAGGTCTCAAGAAAAATCAGCATCTGATGAGGTATGGACTCTAGAATTTGATGGTAGCTATTTCTCTACTAGTTCAGGAGCTGGGATTGTGTTGATATCTCCTTAAAGAGATATGTTTCCTTCATCTTACAAATTACAATTTAGCAACACTAAATATACATCTAAATATGAATATCTATTGCTTGGATTGAAGGCTACTCAAGACAAAGACATCAAGTTTCTTCATGCCAAAGGGGATGCTAAATTAGTGGTTTGTCAAGTGAGAAACTTATACCAAACCAAGAATGAAATATTACACCACTATCGCAACCTGGTTTGGGACCAAATTTAAAGCTTTGATGCATTCAACATTTCTGCCATACCCAGGGAATCTAATGATAGAACTAATGCACTTACTATTTCAAGAACTCTTTTAGTTCCTCACTCAGATTTCAAAGAAGATATGTATACTATTGACCTAGTTTGTAGACCAAGTGTTTCTGACAATGCTGATCATTGGCAAGTATTCAATGATGATCATCAAATCATTGCCTTCCTGGAATGAAAAGACAATTTCTAACAACCACATTTTGAAGGCAGTGAACCTCAAAGTATGAGTCAGCCTCTAAGTCTAGTTTAGATATAAATGAAGAATTCTTACAGCTGAAAGGAAATAAAATTCCCAAAGGCCTAGTTTCTCTTTAGAAACTATTTGATAAGCATGATAGATTCATCAAACAATAACAAACAGACTCAAGCTTCTCTCAGGGATTCGATCAAGTAAATTTGACTACTAAAGAAAATCCCAAAATGGTTAACATTGGTAAGTGTTGCACCCCTAAAGAAAGATTCAAGTTCACCACTTTACTCCATCAATACATGGATGTCTTAGCATATTTTTATGACAACTTGAAGTCTCTCAGACTTGATGAAATCCACCATGACATTCCTCTCAAGGCTGACTCAATGCCCTATAAGTAAAAGTCTAGACAGTACAATCTAAAAATATCAGGTACTATTTTGTCTGAGATACAAAACACCTTAAATGCTAGAATCATCTTCCCAATCCATCATCCCACATGGATTGTAATCATAGTGCCTATAAAGAAGAAGAGTGGTGAAATTTACATTTGTGTAGATTTCAAGAATTTGAATCAGTCATCTTTGAAAGATAATTACCCTTTGCCAATTATGGATCAAGTGCTTTAAAGAGTGATAGGTTTTGAGATGTTATCAATGCTAGATGGCTTCTCAGGGTATAATCAAGTTGAAGTTGGTGAAGCAGACTAACACAAGACTACATTCACCACACATTAGGGTACATTTGCATATATAAGAATGTCTTTTGGCTTGATAAATGCTAGTGCCACCATTTAGAGAGTAATGGACCTGGCTTTCAAAAATAAGATGGGTAAATTCATAGTGGTATACCTTGATGACTTAACCATATTTTCAAAGCACTATTATGATCATGTATGCCACTTATTGTAAGCATGAACCCTAAGAAGTTTATTTTTGGAGTAATAAAGGGGAAACTCCTCAAACACATTATGTCTAAAGAAGGCATAAAGATTGACTCAGACAGAGTTAAGTCTATTCAAGAGCTTAATTTGCCTACAAGTGAAAATGTTGTTCACTCTTTCTTTGAGAAGGTGAATTTCTTATGGAGGTTCATCCCTAAATTTGTCAAGAAGACTAGACACGTTGTGAACATGATGAAAGAGAAGACCACCTTTAGTTAGACTAAAGAAGGCAAGTCAGCATTTCAAGATATCAAGACTGCCATTGCCCATGCCCCTACCTTGGTTTTCCTAGATTACAACAAACATTTCATCATATATAGCTATGCTTCTGAATGCACACTTTTAGTAATTCTTGTTCAATAAGAAAAGGAAGGTATATAATCTCCTATTTATTTCATGAGTTGCCCTCTCAAAACCCATGAGGTGAAGTATTCAAATGTAGAGAAGCATGCTTATGTGGTGGTGAAAGTAGTCAAACATTTCTACTTCTATATCCTAAATTCACACACTACTATCTTAGTTCTTGACACTACAGTCAAGTCCATATTAACTTAGTAGGAGTTTGGCACAAAAAGAGGCAATTGGATTGCAAAGATCAAAGAGTTTGATCTAGACATCAAGCCAACAAAATTGGTAAGGGGAAAAGGCCTATACCAATTAATTTTTGACAACGAGCCAGAAGATATATAGCATGTAGAAGTTGAAGTGGAAAATACACCAACAATCTTTTTTGTCTCCACTACTAATGAGTGGTATTTAGGTATTGATTATTTCCTTACTTATGTTGAATGTCTTACTCATTTATCTTATAAATAAAGGAGGACTATCAAGTTGAAAGCTACCAATTTTGTCCTTTGAGACAATGGCTTGTACAAGAGAAGCATAGATGGAGTATTCATTCGCTGTGTAGACAAAGAGAAACAAAGCCAACTTTTGAAATATTTCTACAATCTAGCCTATAGAGGACATTTTTTTGCTACTGTAACTGCTCACAAGATTATGTGAGCTAGGTATTACTAGCCAACTCTTTTCCAAGATGTATATAAGTGCGTGAGAACATGTGAACTTTGATAGAAATTTATTGGAAGACCCAAGTTAGTTGCCCTGCCTCTCAAGCTAGTAATTATAGAATAACCTTTTTAACAATGGGGGATTGATTTTATTGGGACTATAAACCCATCTTCAAGTGCTAGACATGATTATGTCATTATAGCAACTGACTATTTCACCAAGTGGGTAAAAGTAATCCCAACTAAGCTTGTGACTTCAAAAGTTATATGCAATTTCCTCAAGGAGAATATCATTTCCAAGTTTGGAGTTCTAACCAAAATTGTTATTGACAATGTAGCTTGTTTCACCTCCTAGGAGATTACACAATTCTATTTCCATTATGGAATTACACTCACTCTTGTGATTATTTTCCACAAGGGAATGGACAAGCTGAATCAAGCAAATAAGAAACTGGTAACTATCATCAAGAAGCTAACAGATGACAATCAAAGGACATGGAATAAAGCATTGGTTGATGCTCTATGGGTAGATAAAATCACACCAAAGAGGGCAATTGGTATGTCTCTTTTTCAACTTCTTTATGGTATCAATACTAAAATACCAATCACCTTAGAATTGCTAGCCTTGAAATTGGCAAAGGCAATTTAAGATCAAACATATGAAAGCTCTCTTGATAAGAGAATCATGTGCCTGACTAAGCTAGATGAACAAAAAACCATGGTGGTGGATTGAATTGCTGCTCATCAAAGTCTAGTAAAGAAACTCTTTGACCAAAAGGCCAAAAATAATGATTTCTAGATTGGGGATCAAGTCCTATAGTGGGACAAAAGGAGAGAACCAAAAGGGATGCATGGAAAGTTTGACTCCCTTTGGAGAGGCCCATTTATAATTCATCAACACAATGGTGAAAATAGCTTTTGCTGAAATATCAAGATGGCACACTCTTTTCTCTGCCGCACAATGGGTAGCATCTGAAACACTTCAACTCTTGAAGTATCAAATCATTGTATCTGTACATATGTATATTTGTATAGTTTTTAATTCTATTTTGTTTTGTTTGTTTCCATTTTTGATGCCTTCTATTTCTAGGTAACATGACTCCATAGCCCAATGGTACACATGAAGACACTAGAGATTCTAGATTCTACTCCCTTTAATTATTTTTTACAATTGATAGAAGTTCCCCAACTGGAGCCATCTGTTGTCCCCCAAAAAAATCAGTCATTTTTGGGACAAAATTTGAACTATTTTGGTCCCTAGACCAAAATAATCTCTTCCCTTCTCAAAATTAATTTTAAGCATTCAAATTCCTCATTTTTCAATCTTCTCAAGAATCTATGGACTCTGTAGGCCAAGTTCAATGAACTTCACAGGTTGAATCTACAAACTCTGTAAGAAAGAAGCAAGCTCTCAACACTTAGGCAATTTCAAAGTTGGTTCAATGACAAGGCTCAACCAAAAGAGTTCATCGACAACATTCTAATCAAGGATTAAACCATTAAACTATTAAACCTTGAACTATTTTGGTTCAACAGGTTCAAAGGTTCAACACCAGTAGTAAGAGTTCAACCACTTCGAAGTTGGTTCAACAAGTTCAAAGGCTTCTACAAGTAGGTTCAATCAAAAGAACAAGTTTTTGATGCTTGAATCATTGAACCATTGAACCACTTTGGTTGAAGGTTCAAGGTTCATCAGGTTCAATGACCAAATGGTGTTAGGTTGTGGAGCTAAAAGCTTCAACTATGTAGACAAAGAGGAGGTTGCTGAAGTTCTAGAAGTACCGACATCGACAGTATGACCGACGTCAATCAAGATGAATGCATAAGGCAACTGGTGTCGGCAAGGAGTCGGCTGACATTGGTCAGCACCAGTTAGACAAGGACTGACATCGGTCACCTGTGTGTTCTAGAACTGTTCATTGCATGAACAATTAGTTTGTTGAACTGAGTGTTTGCATGTAAAGGCTACTTTAAGTCTTGAGCTACGTGGATAATTTTGTAAACTAAGAGTCTAAGTTATTATTTAAGTCTAGGATCTATTTATAGACCCATTGGCATGTATTATAATTATGAGCTAGAAAAGAAGGCAAGGAAGATCCTTCCATTGTAAGATCATTGAGTTGCAAGTTGTTGCAAGCTCATAGGAGATCTACATGTGTAAGTATGGTCTGTTGAATTGCAGGTTACAGGTTCATGGGAGATCTACTTGAATTACTTTAGAGTGTTTGGTGTACTGGCAGGGTTATTACTGACTGGTTGGAGAGGTGAACACCAATTTTGTGTGTCAGTTGTGTGTTGGGACCATTTTTGGTAGGAGAGTGTTTTGAAGAAGAATTATTGTAAACTTGAGGTGTGGCAAGCCTTTGTAAGGTGGAAGAGCATGACGTCTCTTTATTGTATTCTTTTCTATACAAGTGTTAATACATGATTGTATATTGTCTCTCATATTTTTTGCTATTTGTGAATTCTAGTTACTTATGCTTCTTGATATTTCTGCATGTTTAATTGCTTGTATTTGGTAATCATATTGTGCTCTTTCTGAGGAGCAAGATCCTAACAAGTGGGATCAAAACAAGGTGTGTTTGTTCTTGGATTCCCCGACAACTAGTATCAGAGCTTTTAGGTTGGGATACTAATATGTTGGATTAGATCTGGTTAGTGTGTGTTGATTACAGGTTACTCATAGGGGTTTCTGTTTGAGTGGGAGTAAAGCAATGGTAGAAGACAGTAAGCTATGAATGGAGAAGTTTAGTGGCAAGAACTATCAATTATGGAGGATGCAGATTGAAGATTATCTGTATCAAAAAGATTTGTACTTACCATTAGGTGGAGTTGATTGCAAGCCCCGGGATATGAAGGATGAAGAATGGGAAGTTCTTGATTGGAAGGCTCTGGGATCTATAAGGTTGAGTCTTTCATCATCTGTGATTTCTAGCTTATCACAGTGTAAGACAATGGTAGAGTTGATGGAATCTTTGGCAAATTTATATGAAAAACCCTCAGCTTCAAATAAGGTATTTTTTATGAAGTAATTATTTAATTTGCAAATGTTGGAAGGTGGATCTATTCATAGTCATCTTAGTGATTTCCATGGTTTGGTAAACCAGTTAAATTTAGTCAATATTGTTTTTGATGATGAAATTAAGGCTCTCTTAATCTTATGTTCATTACCTAAAAGTTGGGAGAGTTTGGTAATGGCAGTTTGTAATACTACATTTGCTTCAAAAATTTTAAAAGTGGATGATATTGTGAGTGTGATCTTGAATGAAGATATCCGCAAGAAAAGCACAGGTGAATTATCAGGGAATGCTTTGAGTGTTGAAGGTAAAGGAAGGCAAAGAGAGAAGATAGAGTGTGGGAGATCAAGGTCAAAGATAGGTAGGAGATCCAAGTCTAGGTATGGAAGAATAACCTACTAGAAATGTGGAAAGCAAGGGCACTTAAAGAGAGATTATAGGTTGGGTGAAGATCAGCATGAAGAACATGAAGAAGAAGTAGATTTTACAGATTTCATTGCACATGATGCTCTAGTATGTTCTTTGGATAAAGTAAAATCTTGGGTTTTAGATTTTGGTGCCTCTTTTCATGCATCCCCAAATAGGAAATGTTTTCATGAGTACGTCCAGGAAGACTTTGGAGAAATTTGTTTAGGGGATGGTAAGCCTTGTCAGATGGTTGGCAAAGGGAAAGTGAAGCTGAAATTCTAGACAGGTAACACATGGGTGTTGAAGGAGGTCATGCATGTCCTAGTTTTGGAGCAGAATTTGATTTTTGTTAGAAGTTTGGGTGATGAGGGTTGCACAGTGACTCTCACAATAGACTCTTGGAAGGTTACAAAGGGTGCACTTGTTGTAGTAAGAGGTAAGAAAGTAGGTACGCTTTATCTATCTACTTGTATTATTGATTCTCTTTTTGGGTTATCTACTTCAGCTGTAGATTTGAAGATGTCGCTTAATAGGCTTGGTCACATGAATAAGAAGGAGATGGATGTTATTGAGTCAAAGTGTATGCTTTCAGATTTGAAAGGCATGAATTGAGATTTCTATATGCAGAAGAAGAAAGTGATGTTTCTTGAGAGATTCGATGTTAGTGACAAGAACAAGAAAGCCTTGGTTTTCAAGGAGAAGGTGATGGATAGAGTTTAGCACAAGGGGCAAAAGAATTTTGAGTAGAGCAAGGGTGATTTGGACAAGGGTTTGATCTAAAAGGAGCTCACAAGTAAAAGTGATTTCTCACAAGCAAAACACAGAGATCGATGTCGGCAAGAAAATTGGCATCGACATCCAAACAGGGACCGATGTCGGCTATGTGTAGCCTGACGTCAGTGACTTAGGGATAGATAAACACCAGCATCAACTAGGGGGAACTGACATCGGTGATGAGGTAGTCATAGGGAACCAACATCAGTTAGGTGTAGACTGAGATGTGACTGGCATTAGTCACTGAGACAGATTTTGGGTGGACAACAAGCTATCAAGGAGTCTTAAGCACCCATATGGAGCACTTAAAGGGTATGTAAGCCTCAAATTCATCATTTCCCTTCTTTACACTACTTGTTACTCACTGATGGTAAAGAACTAGGAAGTTATTAAAGAAGTAGAGCAGGTAGATCTAGGAAACAGTAGGAGCTTGGCATGGATGGAGGATGTGATTCCTTAGAGGAGAACCAAAAAAGAGTTTTTGGTGGAGTTGCCAGCTGGAAGAAAGCACTAAGAGATAAATGGATTTTTAGGATGAAGAAGAGCAGAAATGGATACATGAGATAGAAGGCCAGGGTATATAGTCTTGAGTAAGCTACAGGGCAATGGAGGTTTGATCATTGTGTTTTTCTTTACTAGGTTGGATAATATTAGCTACATTATCCTACTACTGTATGATGTGCTTGTTGCAGGGTTACATATATAGGGAGTTGCTAAACTAAAGGTAAAGCTAGTTCAGAGGGATGTCATGAGGAATCTGGGAGCAGCAAGATTCTTTAGCATGAGTGTGTTCTAGAGACATGGAAGGCACATGTTGACTTTGTTTTAGGATGATTGTGTGAGACTGGTTAGCACGTCGATGGTTGGACAGTTCACAGAATAAGGTCTTGATTCATATAATGAGGTTAAGTGCATGGTATGTACTAGACCTAAGTTTTTCCAAGCAGTGGGAGTTGTCACAAGTTTGGAGCCAATCTGGGAAAGAAGCATTGGAGGGCAATTCAATGGATTCTTAGAGGGACCAATAGTAGGTGCACATGCTATGCAGGGTCAAGTTATTTTCTACATGGTTTGTAGATGTGGATGTGGTAGGTGATTTGGATGATAGGTGTTGCACTACAAGTTTTATGGTGGTTGGTCTTAAAGAGTGATCTTGAAGAGGGATACAAAGCCATGGGAAAAAACTAGATGATGTACAGGTACAGGTACAATTGTAGCTATTTATCTCCAAGTGGGAGATTGTTAGGTTGTGGAGCTAAAAGCTTCAACTATGCAGATGAAGAGGAGGTTGTTGAAGTTCTAAAAGTACCGGCATCAGTAGTATGATTGACATTGGTCAAGATGAATGCAGAAGGCAACCGGTGTCGATAGGGAGTCGGCTAATGTCAGTCAGCACTAGTTAGACAGGGACCGACGTCAGTCACCTGTGTGTTTAAGAACTGTTCGTTGGATGAACAGTTAGTTTGTTGAACTGAGTGTTTGCATGTAAAGGCTACTTTGAGTCTTGAGCTACGTGGATAATTTTAGTAAACTAAGAGTCTAAGTTATTGTTTAAGTCTGGAATTAATTTTAGACCCATTGGCATGTATTGTAATTATGAGCTAGAAAGGAAGGCAAGGAAGATCCTTCCATTGTAAGATCATTGAGTTGCAAGTTGTTGCAAGCTCATAAGAGATCTACATGTGTAAGTATGGTCTATTGAATTGTAGGTTACAAGTTCATGGGAGATCTACTTGAAGTACTTTAGAGTGCTTGGTGTACTGGCAGGGTTATTACTGACTGGTTGGAGAGGTGAACACCAATTCTGTGTGTCAGTTGTGTGTTGGGACCATTTTTGGTAGGAGAGTGTTTTGAAGAAGAATTACTGTACACTTGTGGTGTGGCAAGCCTCTATAAGGTGGAAGAGCATGGCATCTCTTTATTGTATTGTTTTCTATACAAGTGTTAATACAAGATTGTATATTGTCTCTCATATTTTTTGCTATTTGTGAATTCTAATTACTTGTGCTTCTGGATATTTCTGCATGTTTAATTGGTTGTATTTGTTAATCATATTGTGCTCTTTCTAAGGAGCAAGATCCTAACAAGTGGGATCAGAACAAGGTGTGTTTGTTCTTGGATTCCCCGACAAATGGTTCAATTCATTTGGTTCAAAAAGATCAAAAGGACTTAGCCAAATAAAAAGAATGAACCAATGAACCATTGAACCACTTTGGTTTAAAGGTTTAATAGGTTCAAGGTTCAAGGTTCAATAGGTTCAACGAGGCTTATTTCAAAGAATCTTAGTTCAAGCAGTTAAAGGGAATGAACCATTGAACCATTAAACCAAAGTTGGTTCAATCGGTAGGTCCAAGGGGTTTCCCCAAAGCCAAAGGATCAAACAACCCTTGCGGAGGGTGGTGAACCAAGGCCTAGAACCCTTATGTATGGCAGTGAGCAAAAACCTAATAAAACTCAGTAGGTGCTGCCAAGTGTCATCTTTTGAGCCTCATTTCACTTTGTTTCTAAGAGTAGTGGATGTTACCACGTGTCACAATTTGAGATTAACATAAAATTGACTAAGTCAAATTTCCAAGGGACAAACAACCCTTGTGGAGGACACTCAAAAGCTGAAATGAATCATTGCCAAAACTAGAAAGGCTAATTTGGAGCTCAAATAGCCCTTGTAGAGGGTAGAAAGTGGGAAAATGGACCAATTTAAAGGCCAAAAGAGCAAAGGGATTTCCTTTAAAAAAAATCCCTACGCAAAATAGACAAAGTGAATTCCTTCAGAAAAATGAACAAGACAAAGAGACAATTCCTTTGGGGAAATTGTCTAAAATAATTCCTTTAGACTTTTTCCTCAAAAATAATTCCTCTAGAAATTTTCCTCTAAAAGAAAAGACCAAAAAAAAAGGAAATCTCAGTGGAAAGACAAGGCAAGGAATATTTCCTTTGGACAAATTGCCTGAAGGAATTCCTTCAGACATTTTATCTGAAGTAAATAAAGGATAAAACTCACCAGAAGAAAGAACCCTGAAGGCCATCTGAAGACCACGTGAAGGGCAAAAACCCTTGTAGGGGGATCTTCCCAACCCAAAGCAAACTATTTCTCAAGGCTTCAAAGGGTAGGTCCCCTCAGGGAAAGATCAAATGACAAAGCTAAAGGAATTACTAAGGAAAGTGACGTTCCCACAGACATTAAAGTCAAAACAATGAAATAGCTATTGATCCTTGCATTTTTAAGCATGGACCTGAATGCATTCAAAGGCTTTAAGGCCAAGGCTAAAAGAAAGAACCACTGAGAGGAGCGTAAAGAGTAGGAATGACTAAAAACATTTGTGCATCAGATATGTTTCTAGAAGTAGACCACCAGGTGGATATTGAAAGATGCAAACTTTCAATAGCATGACCTGTTTCTCTGCATTGAAAAAAGCAAATGGGTAAATGCCCATAAATTCTATCATGTCTTCTTAAAAAAAATTAATGCAACATGATGTTTTACTATTCCCAAGTCCTTCTTGAACAGGCTATATAAGGGACTCTCTTGTTATTGCAAAGAGCTCTCTCTGATGATCAGAAACAAAACTCTGACCAAATTGAAAGGCATTACTGAGACTTTGGGCTTAGATTGTTGATCATATTTTTTATTGGAATAAGAAAGCAAGTGACTTTTTAGACTTTGTGTTGTGATATCTTTATTGTTGGGGAAACTATTCTTATGTCTTTTTCCTTAATATATTTTATGTTCCTTTAATTCAATCAGCAGAATTAGTGAAAGTAGTCAGGAAGGCATCCTGAAGCCAACTATGGAAAGACTTTGTGCCCCCATAATTGCCTTTAGTGTATTTTATTTTTGTTTCTTTGTAAAGGACCTTGGGATGACTTTCTACCCTCAATGTCCTTCATATCCCACTCTTGGGCAATTCAGGTGGAGACTTTGTGCTACATCTCAATTTGTTGGTTACTATGACCTTGGTTGCATTTTGCAATTACTACTTGGAACATTCTTGTGGTTTGTTGAATGGTACTTCTGAAAGAAGAGGAGTGCTTTCTATCATTATCCCTAAGATTTCTACTTTGATTTATACACATCATCTCTGAAGAAAGAGAGATGGATGATTTATCCTACCCTTGAGTATTACTTTTTGTTTATATATATATATATATATATATATATATATATATATATATATATAGGTAACCTCCCCTTGATGAGAGGAGAGATTAGTCCCCTTTTGATGTGGTAAACCTACACATTTGGCTGACCAATCTTCCTACTTTGGATGATCAGACCTATTTTGTTTATCAGTACGCTGATCGACAAAATATTCAACCAAGAGATTCTAGAGAAGAAACAATATGATTGAGTGACCAAAATATTGGGGGATGAGGATAGATGATGGAGATAGTGCTTGAGATATCTTTAGGAATGAAGACATGGCCAAGTGTTGCCTAAATAGTCTAAAAAGACCTCAGGCTGATGTAGTTCTAATTTGGGGATGATGACAATGATGATGATTAGTGATTAAAAAGGGAAGATGATGAGGATTATTAGACTTGTTAGTGATTAAAAGATATGATTCAAAATATGGAATTAGGATAAAATATTGGGTGTTACTCGAATGGATTGAGAGGATTAGATTAGCATTAGAAATAGGGAACAAGGATGTTGAGATGATTAGATAAATGAGGGAAGGGTAGAAATGATAAATCCATCAAAAATATCATAAGGCTCACCATAGTCCAAGAAATCCAATAAATATGACACTTGGCAATATGTCCCATGATATAGACATGATCAAGAGGACATTCTGCCAAAGTGTATTATCAAGTAGTGAACTTTGCATCCTTGAGGGAACTTTTGGTATCCTCATAGCATCCATGTTCTTTTCCAAATAGGTAAAAAGACATTATGTAAACAAAAAATAAGACATATACATGATAAAAGATGATCAAACAAGACAACCAGAACAAATAAGTAACACACACATGTATCTACATGTAGTGTCACAATGTATTATCTAACAATGGGATGAGTGATTAAGTAATGGGTTGGATGATAATGATTTGATTATATACTTGGGATGGAATTGGATAGGGTGATCATGATTAATATTAGGTTTAGATGTTTCCCCTAGTTTAGGATAGAAGGATGGATGATGTGATAAGATCTTTGAATGCTAACTTGGTCTTGAAATTGAATCAAAAAGTGCACAAGGAAGGGGATTTATAAAAGTGATGAACAAGGATTATCAACAAACAAGACCTTGAAAAAAAACCAATCTAGCAAGGAAACTAAGAGATGATGGGATTGGATACCTTTCACACTAGCAAGGAGTAATTAGATGGGTGCTAGGTATACAAATGTAATTATAGGATAATACTGGGTTAAATTACCTTTGATATTAGAAAATGGAAATTAGATGGGTTACAAGTATGAAAAGGGCTTGATAGGAAGTGATGGGTTCCAAATTAAAGTCTTTGAGAAGGTGATGTATGTTGATAAGACTTGACTAATAGGATGAGATGGAAGATATGAAGGGATGGGTGACTACTCCAATTTGGTATCAAGATGAAATGTGGTATCTAAAAGATGGAAAGATATGAGATAAATGGATATAGATATGACTATGGGATTAGGTATAAGATAAGACACAATGGGCTCATTTTTGGCATTTTCAAATTTTATGATTTTTAGGGTTTTTGACCTTTTTCAAATTTTAGGGATTTTTAGAGTATTTATATACACTTTAAAAATGGGGTTAATAGTAAAAGGAATACCAATCCTATTAACTAGGATAAGGATGGAAGTATGATGGATAAGATGAAAAAGGATGACAATGATGGAGTTAAAGGATGAATAGACTAGGGATAACCAATCACCATATCATGAACTAGATGGTCATTCATTTGAGTTTCCATTAGATGATATGAAAAAAGGATTTTAGGATAGTTATTAAGAGACTATCCACTTCCTTATGAAGGTGAAGATGGGAAGGAAGAAGAGATAGGATGTAGGACATGATGGTGGATAATGGATAGGAATAATTGATCAAGGGATAAAATGATGGGTGATATAGATAAGGTGGACACGGGATGTGACAAGTGGGATATATGGATGAGGATATGAAATGGATATATTCTCCCCTAAGTTTTGAGGAATAATGTGGACAATAGATAATTTTAATATGATACTGAAAATCAATTTTCACCATGGTACTTTCCCAACGCAGTAGAAGACTAGTTTTCACCGTTAGGTGAATAATTTTTTTTAACTTTTAACATTTATTACACATCTTGATTTATTGTATGAAGGGTGAGATGCAAGATGTAGTCATGTTTATGATATTCAACCAATACCTATTATAGGGATGTATGATGGTAGGATCATGTTATTGTTACTAGATATATGGGGGTCAATGTGACCTTCAATTGTGCTTGATGAAGACCCCTCCAGATATCTATACTAGGTGTCTTTGTCACCTCTATAATAGATGATGCTACCTAGAGAGGTGATGAGAGATATGGATGTGATTAGATATTGATTTTGATGGGGATATGGTGAATTTTAATGGATAATAGGACATGATTAGCTTATGGGTTCATGATAGGATAATGTGATGGATGATGGGAGATTAGGACTAATAGTTGCATACATCATTAGAAGAGATAGACATTCTTCATTTTATTGGTACCATATAATAAAGGAATATAGGATATTTATATAAAACTCATAATTTTTTATTAACAAATATTTTAAGAACACAAAAATAACATAGTAACAATGAATTCTCTAAGAGATGTTTTATTACTCAAGATCATAATACAACTATATGCTTATCTCTGAGAATAAATATCTGATTTGAATTTTCGGTTACATCTTAATTCATAAACATTTTAAAATAAAGAGGATGATGTGTAAGGTCACCAATCTCAAGGTATATTAAGTGGTTTGACTTACATGATTTAAAATAATACATAATTCAAGGAATTACTATTTTTAGACTACATTACTAAAATTTAAATTGGGGGCACTTCTATTGGGTTTTAAAGGGTTAAAAACCATCAAGTAGATATAAATTACATATCACCATATTATCCTCATTCTTAAATTTCAAATGGTTTAAATGATGAGTCAATTGGAGCTATGGTGCAAAAGTTATGGCTCCTAGAGTTCTGTCATCAATTAGGGTAGAACCATCACTTGCACTGTCACTTGAATTATTGCCCAGATCATTCCTCCCTCCTTGAGAATAAATGTTCCCCATTACATCAATATTACTCATCAGGTATGGTAGTTGTGTCTTGATTTGATTCTCTATGAGCTACTCACTTTGGTGGCTAAGCTGGCCCCTTTTGACCACCTGATAAAGCAAAATAGAGCATCCTCTTATTGTCCTCATCTACATGTCCATAATTTGTTCCTCCTTCATTGGATTAGAACTATGTGGATCAATCTCATCAATGTCTATTTGTTCTACTATGACTGAAGTTTCCAACAGAGGTGGATGATATGGTTTGAGGAGCTCCACATTGAATATTAGATGCAGACCAAGGTAGGCTGGTAAGTTAAACTCAAAATCATTTTCTGAACCTTTTTTGGTGATGGTGTAGGGACCATATCATAGAGTCCCAATTTTTATATTTGTGCCTATAATTCATTCCTTCTGAAGCTACAACCAGACCTTATCACCCATAGAAAAATGGTGTGCAATCCTATGTTTGTCATGGCATTGCTTATACTTCTAATTCATCTTCTCCAAGATGTCATAAACTTATTGTCAGATGTATTGCATTTTTTAAATGAACCTTTTTGCTTTTAATACCTTAAATATTCTATAAGGTGTGTATTCCATGGTGGAGAAAGGAATGAATATATCAATTGGTGCCATGGGTTGGAACCCAAAGCATACCTGGAATGGACTATGCTTAGTTGAGCTGTGTAATGCCTGATTGTATCCATGTTGTGTGAAAAGAAACCCCTCATACCATGTACATGGATGTTTAGAGTGATACATCTGAATCATGTGAACAATCAAGTAGTTCACCACCTTTATCTAAACATCAATCTATGGATGGAAGGCTGTGGACTTCATCAGCTTACTATCCATCATCTTCCATAGAGTTGACTAGAAGATGCTCAAGAACCTAATATCTCAATCTGAGACAATGGACTTAGGGAGACCAAAATGGAGCCATACATGACTAAAATATAATTGAGTAATTTATTTAGTAGATATATTTTTCTTACAAGCAATCATGATAGCCATTTTTGAAAAATGATCAACTACAACAAAAATACAATCCTTGCCATGTTATGAAGTGGGTAAGCCTGTAGAAACCCCTATTTTCCTTAAATTCTGAAACTAAATATTTTTTGAACTGTTTTGTGTATTTTGATGTTTTTGTGTTTTTACATGAATAAGGATGTGATTTTGGAGATAAATTCAAATAAATAAATAAATAAACAACAGTATAATCTCTTAACTGACAAAATAATGATCTCATTATCCTTCTAGATGATTACAGTATTTAGTCTCTGTCATGCATATACAATAATACAATTATTGTCTCAAAAAAACCCTGAATATTCTATAATCTGGAAATAAACCTTGAATCTAGAATGGCTCAGGTTGTTGTGTAAAAACATAGTCACCGACGTCAGTTATATTGCCGTCATCGGTTGATATACTGCCGACATCGGTCTCTGGTGCTCGGTCTATTCTATCAACATCGGTATGGAGTCGGCCGATGTCAGTCTCCTAGATGCTGATGTCAGTCTCTGATCTTCCTGTGGTGCTTTCTGGCTTGCTACTAATGCGTATGGATTTACACAGATCTATATGGGTTCCATATCAAAGCAAATAGAATATAGTGTGGCCTATAGGCTGGACACCTAATTTATAGAAATATGGTGCTAATACGAAAGATCTTAATCTAGATAATTATTAAATCAAAACCTAATGAAATAAATACCTATAAACCTCTATGATAACTTCTATATGGAGTTATCTCTCAACCTGGCAATAGATTGAATGATCTCTCACAACCTTTGAATTACACACACTGAAGAGTATACATTCTCTAATGCAACTAGAATACTAGAAACCCTTAGCTCCTCAAAAAATTCCTTAGCAAAATTTGTCTTCAATATCAATAATCAATAATCATAATTATTACCTCTCTCCAATAAGAAACCCTTATATCCTCAAAAAGGTGTGCTTGCCATAATTAGGGTTTCATAATTAAGAATTAGGGTTTCATAATTAAAATATGCTAAATAATTAATATTTAATTAAATCAATCAAATATTAATCTCCCTCAATACATGTCCAATCCTCGAACTGACTGAAGCTGGTGAACCAAGGAGTGATTCTGTACATGATCATACCCAAACAGGTGTGCTTCACTGAGTGCCAAAAATCCCTAAATAATAGGAGCTCAGGCAAACATGTCCAAAAGAGCCCGAATGAAAGCCAACTAGAAAAATTCTACTAATCGAAGCCAATCCAAGCTCCATCGTGACCCTCTATCCATCCTATCAGCCTATGAGGGTCGCATAATAGGCTAATCGTCATAAAACAAGATCACACTAAAAATGAGACATTACAATCCACCCTACCTAAAATTTCTTGTCCCCAAGCAATCTCAACAACAAAGTTAACATCACACCACCTGGATCCCAAGGAAAATATTGTGTAATGTCCCTCATGTCACCAATCAACCCCTGTGAAGAAATCATTAGCATCAACAATATAAAAATTGGCAACTTAGACACTACACTCAACACCCAAATAACTGACATCACTAATAATGAAGAGACATCACATGTTAGATAGTAACAACACAAACCAAATCTACTTGCCATCAACTCCTGCTCTAAGTCATGCACCAACAAGCTGTCAACCCCAGCACCTATCACCATGCCCACTACAATCTCTGAATTTGGAGTGTGAATGCTAGCCATACTTATATCATCATCAACATGTGCTAACTCCTAAACTAAAATCACCTCAAGACAAAGATCATCCACATGTCTCTCCTGTATTGGTTCTAATGTGCACTCAGTAGTGCACTCTCTCATATCATGTGGTATGAGTCTCTCCATCCGATGAAAAAACATATTTTTGATGTTGCTACCCCGTATTACCTTAAGAATATGTGTCTTCCCACCAACATCAAAATGAACCTCCATGTCCTTGAGACAAAGAGTGACTTCCTCAAGGGAATGAAGCCACTTCATACCCAAGACTAAGTCTATATCCCCCATGTTCACCACATAATAATTAGCCTTGAACTCATAGTTGTTTAAGTGCAATGGGAGGTCTCTAATCATCTGCTCACACCTAAGAGTGTGACCCTCAGCCACCTTAACTCTAATGCCCTCGAAATCTTTGGTTTTGAGTCCACGCTTCTCCAAAAATATAGCATCTATAAAATTATATGTGGCTCCTGTATTAAGAAGGGTGATGACCCTCTGTCTTGCCAAAACTCCACGGAGTCTGAATGAATCATCTGACTAAATGCTGGATAGTCATGCCTCCTGTATCTGAAGCTCTGAATCTACCTCTACCTTAGACTCTGAAGCCTCTACCTCTGACTCCTTAGAACTCTCCTATTGTTTGAAATCTTTTGATTTTGAATCCTCATAAAAAGCCCACATCACACAATTTGCCTTGCCCTTAGGCTTCAAAGGACAATCATGATTGGCATCATAGGGACCTTTGTAGTAGAAGTAAAGCTTCTTCCTACATAGATTGTTAAGATCCTCTCGATCCAAAGGTGGTGCTACTAGATTGGCCTTTGAATCATTCTTAACACCTAATTTTTCTTTGTTGAAATCTGATCCCTCTGTATCTCCATTGAAGCCCTTATTGTCCCTGAATGAAGAAGTACCTCTGGAGCTAGATTTACTGGATGGGGCTGCCATCTCCATGATATGCACCTTCTTAATAGCTTCCTATAATGAGGGAGGATCAAACACTGATCCAACCTCTCAATGGTTTGAATAGGCCCTCTATGAAGAGAACTACCAATCTACGCTCTAAAATGTTTGGCACCATGACTGCCAATCTCTGAAAATCACCAATGAAAGACTCTAATTTACTTGTTTGTTTTAACTATGCTAGATCTTGAAAGTAAACCTCAGTATCTTTCTTGTCAAACTGCTCAACCAACCTATCCACAAAGTCCTGGTACTCTATCACCTGGTTATGCTGAAGTGTTACCATACCATGGTACCACCAATCATGTGTTACTCCCTCCAAGTGCAAAGTGGCATATTTGATGGCCTCTATCTCTGTCATTGGCCTCAATGCCAAGAATGTATCAAGCTTATGAACCTAATCTTGAGCTATCATCTTGCCATTACCATCAAAAGTAGTCAAAGAAAGCTTGCCTATAGCCTTCTTCAACTCACTGAGTAGACCTCTAGGCCTCCTGTCCTGTCTAACTGATCTATAGTGCTCTCTCCTCTGATTAACAAAATGATCAAATGGCATCCTCTCCCAAACTTGAAGAGCTAATAAGTCCCACTCATCATTTGAAACCATGAGGGCATCTGTAAATAGGGAATCTCCTGCCACCTCCTCTACTGGTTCTTCTTCTGGTTCATCCTGAACAAATGTAGGACGTGTAGGCCTATCAGTAGTCCTAGAATGGGCCAACTATGGTCTCTAATTAACTGTAGCACTCATATTATCTCTTGGCTCCCCATTTTATCTAATAGGAGGGTTCATCCTTTCTATCATAGTAGTAAGTGCCTATAGTGCCTACATCATCTGCTACTGGCCTGTAATCATCACATGAAAGAATTCTCTGGTGTCCTGATCATCATTATGTCTATGGCCCCTAGGTGGGCTACTCTCATGCCTATCACTCATGGTGATCAGCTGTTGTTCTAACACCTAGGTACCTTCAAGTAAGGCTCTACTACATGTGTTATACCTGTGTGGTCCCAACTCTTGTGGCTGCATGAGATTGTTGAACCCTCAGGATGGTAGGATTTAGCTATGATACCACTGTAGTAACCCCTGTTTCCCTTGAATTCTGAAACTAAATATTTTTTGAACTGTTTTGTGTATTTTGATGTTTTTGTGTTTTTACATGAATAAAGATATGATTTTGGAGATAAATTCAAATAAATAAATAAATAAATAGTAGTATAATCTCTTAACTGACAAAACAATGATCTCATTATCCTTTTAGATGATTACAGTATTCAGTCTCTGTCATGCATATAAAATAGTACAATTATTGTCTCAAAAAAAACTTGAATATTCCATAATCTAGAAATAAACCCTGAATCTGAAATGGCTCAGGTTGCTATGTAAAAACACAGTCATCGACGTCAGTTATATTACCATCATCAGTCAATATACTGTCGACATCAGTCTCCATTGATTAGTCTATTCTACTGACATCGGTATGAAGTTAGCTGATGTTGGTCTCCTAGATGCCAATGTTGGTCTCTAATCTTCCTACGGCACTATCTGGCTTGCTACTGATGCATACAGATTTACATGGATCTGTATGGGTTCTGTATCAAAGCAAATAGAATATAGTGTGGCCTGTAGGCTGGACACCTGATCTATAGAAATATGGTGCTAATACGATAGATCTTAATTTGAACAATTATTGAATCAAAACCTGATGAAATAAATACCTATAAACCTCTGTGATAACTTCTATATGGAGTTATCTCTCAAACTGGCAATAGATCGACTGATCTCTCACAACCTCCGAATTACACACACTAAAGAGTGTATGTTCTCAAATGTAATTGGATTACTGGAAACCCTTGGCTCCTTCTCAGAAAAATCCTTAGCAAAATTTGTCTTCAATATCAATAATCAATAATCATAATTATTACCTCTCTCCAATAAGAAACCCTTATATCCTCAAAAAGGTGTGCTTTCCCTAATTAGGGTTTCATAATTAAGAATTAGTGTTTCATAATTAAAATATGCTAAATAATTAATATTTAATTAAATCAATCAAATATTAATATCTCCCTCAATACATGTCTGATCCTCAAATCGACTGAAGCTGGTGAACTAGGGAGTGATTTTGCACATTATCATACCCAAACAGGTGTGCTCTACTGAGTGCCAAAAATCCCTAAATAATAGGAGCTCAGGCAAACATGTTTGAAAGAGCGCAAACAAAAGCCAACTGGAAAAATTTTGCTAATCAAAGCCAAGCCAAGGTCCATCATGACCCTCTATCCATCCTATCAGCCTACAAGGGTTGCATAATAGGCTAATCATCATAAAACAAGGTCACGCTAAAAAGGGGACATTACAAAACCTGAGAGAAAATCCATTGAGATAGATTCCAAAGGCCTAATTGGTTCATGAAATGGTGTGTATAATCCTTGCTTATTATTTGTTGGTTTGGCTATCATACATGGGGTGCAAGATTTGAGATATATTTCCACATCCTTTCACATATGGGGCTAGTAGAAGTGTTTTTAAAGATCTGATAATGTCTTTTATACACTAAAGTGTCTAGTTATCCTACTAAAATGTGCTTCACATATCATCTTCTATTGCTCTACAACTGGAACATAGATGTGCCCCATATGATAGAGGACATTATCTCGCAAATATAAATCCAAAATGTGTTTACCTTTTTGAAGCACCTAATATGTATCAACAAAGGAAGGATCTACTTCATACAGAACACCCCATGTGGTAGTCTCATGTTTGCACATGTTAAGAACTATTGTGAGTGTAGTAATTAGTGGCTAGCTTAGACAATTTACATCTATATTTGAACTCTCCTTTTTGTGTTTGATTATTATAGGGAATTGCTAAATATATGTATTCCACTTTTGGTGCCTCTCATTTCATAGTTTTCTCTATGTCTAGATGAATTCCAATGGTCTATGATCAGTGTGGATGACTAACTATTTCCCCAAGATGTAGTGTTTCCATTATTTGTAGGCTTACACAATGGCATAGAGCTCCTTATCATATGTTAGATATTTCTTGACTATATTAATGAAATTTTCATTGTGATATGCAACAAGATGGCCACGTTACATGATGACAACTTCCATGGCATATTCAGATGCATCTATCATCAACTCAAAAGGTTGATGCAAATTTGGCAAGGCAAAAATAGGGGCTAAGCAAAGACTTTTCTTCAAATTCTCGAATATCCTTTGTTCTATTTCACCCCATTGAAATGTAGCTTTAGCTCCTCATTTAGTCACTTAAGTTAGTGACTAAGCAACATGTGAAAATCTAAGAACAAACCTATGATAGAAATTTATAAGACCTATGAAGATGTGAAGTTCTATGAGGGTCCTTGGTGTAGGCCATTCTTAAATAACCCAAATCTTTTTTGTATCAACATGAACCCCTTCCTCATTCACAACGTACCTAAGGTACTAAATTATTTTCATCTTGAATGTGTATTTGTTGATATTTGCATACAACTTATGCTCTTGAAGAGTTTGAATCACCTTACAAACATGTTGCAAATGTTCCTCCCATGTTATACTATAGATGAGTGTGTCATACAAGTAGACAACCATGAATGAGTTGTTGAAGGGTTTCAAGATATCATCCATCATCCTCATGAAGGTTTCAGGTATATTAGTTAAGCTAAAAGGCATAACCAACCATTCAAAGATCCCCTCCTTAGATTTGAATGTAGTCTTCTAGACATCGATGGGATCAATGGAAATTTGGTGATAGACAGATTTGAGATCAATTTTGGTGAAGAAATTCACACCATAGAGTTGGTCCAGTAGGTCATGAATCTTGGGGAGAGGGTAGTGATTCTTCACAGTGATTTTATTCAGGGCTCGATAGTTAATGCAAAGCCTCCATGTTCCATCTTTCTTTCATTCTAGAATAATTGGGCTACCATAGGGTGAAGAGCTTGGCCTGATGTGACCCTTTTGGATCAGTTATTAAATCTATCTTTTTATCTCATCATTCTCCAAAATTGATCTATGATATATAGGACTATTAGGCAAAGGTGATCCTAGGATCAAATCGATAGAATGTTTTACCTAGTAATGTAGTGAAACTCCTATGGGTGACTTGAATAAGTCATCATATTCTCCTATGATTTGTCCCATCTTCTTCTATTATTATGTTGATTATGTAATTAGGACTGCAACATTAGCCTTCTTAGATTTCTATGGTTTGACAAACATGAGAACGAATTGCTTTGTCTTTTCCACCAATCTCTTATATTACTTAGAACTGATCAGGGAGATAGATGTGGGAGGTGGTACTTATGGTACCCTATAACACTGCATTCCAAGAGTGAGGGTGATTCTTTAGGTTCATGATTCATAAATTCCATGTCGATCATACATGAATGGTTGACCAAGGAGTACATCAAAAACATCTAGATTGAACACATCATACAATACTTCATATTGGAAAGGTTTTATTGCATATGAAAGAAGACACTTGATGAGCTCAGAATATGGCTCATTATTGACATGTTATTTCCCTCAATTCATCTCTCTAAGGATATTATCTTATGAAAATCATAGATTGTTAGATAGCTATTACATGGAAAGTAGATATGTGTCTTGTTTATATTGAACCAAAGACTAACCTTTACTTTGTCATTAATGTCTAATACATAGGATGTTTTAGTGATTTTTATTTTGAAGAATGATTAGGAAGAAGACATAGGTGATGTATAGTGAAAGTTTAATTTTGATCTCCATCCAGTAAAACTATGAACTCATATAGAATAAATCTACGGACTCTGTAGATCCATTTCTTCATGCTTTTGAGACACGTGTGTTCATATGAGTACATGGGAGGACCAACACAAAATAGTAATAAATCATCATAAATGGAATCAATTTGAAGGATGGTGTAGGCTTGTTTCTATAGACTCGACACGCTTATTTCTATGAACTCCATAGGCTTGTCTATACAGACTTCGTAGGCTTATTTCTACAGACTCTATAGGTTCATTCCTACTGACTCTATAGGGTTAATTCCATAGATTATGTAAAGACAAACCTACAAATGGGGAAGCTGGAGGCTAGATGAGATGAGAGAGAATCATTCCAGTTGGAGTCAAATGCAAAAAATACTCACCTATTATTTTGTAGGATTTGCTTTTGATAAAGTTGTATATATTTAGATCTTAGGACTATTATAGGATAGTATATGTATTTCATCAGAATAATTGGATCTCTTATAAATTTAATCTCCTATTTTTGGATGAGTGGATTGACCAAGGAATCCTATCTCTTTGCATCTTATTTTTAGTTGATTATATTAGTATAAAATGGAAGAATTTTGTTATTGAAAATGAGAATAGATGAAGATATGTACAAGCATATTACAAGTTTTAGATAGATTGTAATTATTTCAATTTAGGAATTATCACTTTAGTTTCTAGCATTGATTAATCTTTGTTCCTGAGTCTAAGAGGAGTAAGGGTCCACTCTCCTTGGAACAAAGAATTGTGTACAATATTTATTTTATGTTATATTAACTCTTTGTTATAACTAATTAGAATCTTGCTAATGTTTGCATTCATTAATAAAACATGAAAACAAATTCATAGTTCAAAATTCATTTCCTTATTCTAAAGTCATTTCCTTTCTAATCAAAGTGTGTTTTCTTTTACAGCAAATGTGTGAAGTAAATTTCCTTTTTAAGTTAAACATCTCCATTTCCACACAAGCGTAAATAGGAGTGTGATTTTACTTTCAAGAAAAAGAGTGGATTCATTTGATTAAATAGTTGCATATTTTATTTTTTATAAAAAGAATGAATCAAGTATTTTAAGACACATTTCTTTCACTAGTCAAAGTTAGAATAGGAACATCAAACACCCCCACAAGAAGACTTCTAGATCTACCATCCTACACCTTACTGTAGATAGCTTTGGACACCAGCCCTAGTTGATAAGACATCAATTGAATATTGATTAAATGAAGAGTTCTATGACACTCATCATTTTTGGTGCCATTTCTAGGGAAACAAGGTGTTAGTAAGGTAATAATTATTGGTCTAGAGTGAAAAATAGAAAAAAATTGTAAAAACCATAAAATCTTAAAAAAAATCAATAAATTGATGTATCATCCTAGAGACTCTAAAGGATGATTCATCCAAAAATTCCCACCAAGAACACAAATTGAAACTCCTTCAACATCTCTGAGTAGTGAACTAGAAGTTATGAGTGAAACCTATCTACAAGAATCTTCAAAAACTTGGAAAGAAACTAGACTATTGCCATAAGCAATCCCCATATGACAAATTCCTCAAGATCAATCTCTTGTAGGAACACATTATTTAGAAATTTCCAAGGACTTAGAAGAAGCATTTTAAAAATCCATAGCTGTAGAAAATTTTGAGAAATTTGAACAACCCATAACTGATATGATAAATATTTAGTGGGAAGATCATCCTAGCTTTGAAACATCAATACAAGAAAATATGGATCTCTAACAAAATACACAAAATTAACAACTTGCACAACTAGGAAGGACTTTTTCCTTTCCTATTGTTGTAGATCCTATGATCAAACCCCCATGAAAAATATTTTACCAGCTAATCTACCAATTTTTTGAAGAACATCTACAAAATATCTTGATCAATTCTTATTTGAGTTTAAGGTGCTATGTCAAACCTAAGATTACACAATACATAGCCAAAAATTAAAAATATTTACCTTTACACTTAAAGATGCAGCTATGAGATGGTTCATGGGTTTATCTAGTGATTCTATTAGAACATGGGATGACATGGAGAAATAATTCTCCAATAAGTATCAAGATTACTATCGAGTGAGAGAAAGAAAAGAGATTTTTTTTAAAATCAAATAGAATGAAGATGAATCTTTAGAGGATTATTTAGATAGATTCATGTTCACTCATAAAAGAAGTAATTATCCACTCACTGAAGAAGTTCAAAAATTGGTTTTCTTAAAAGGGTTGGATGAAGATACTAGAGATGCCTTAAATTTGATGGGAGGTGGAGATATAAATAAGTTGGCTTTCAATAATATTTCTAAGCTTTTTACTAACTACTCTTGAACAAAACCCAGAATTAGTAGAGGAAGGTTTGGGAAATCTAATGAAGTGAGTAAGCTAATGGAATAATTTGCCAATATAAAGATGGATATTATGGTTACACTAAATAGTACTTTAGATGGTCTTCAAGCTAAGGAAAATGAAATAAAACCCTTAGCAATCTACTATCCTAAGTGTAGACAAAAACATGTCCTTAGAGACTTTCCCCTAGATAAAACCAATATTTCATCATGTGGTATCTATGATGCAACAGATCATGATACCAAACATTACACCCTTCTACCTATTTTAAAAAATCAAATGAAAACATAAGTCTAGTCCACTAAAAAAGTAAAGTATATCCAGAGATAAAACATTGCCCCACAAAACTAAGCTCAAGGATAGCTTAATTCAAGAAACCCAATTGATCTATAGATAGCACCATGGAATGTTTCAATTCCTTAACCTTTTTGGAATCAACCCCAAATTACATCAATCCAAAATATATGGGTAGGACAAGATTAGATGCCAACACCCCCATGGATGGTACCACAACCATAGCCACAGCCACAAAAATAATGGGTACCAAAAAAATAATGGATGCCATAGCAATATCAATAATGGAATCCATAATGGAACCCACAAAAACAATTCACCCAACCAAGAAGACCACTTCAGTAGCAAATTATAATGTTACCTCTAGTTATTTAGCAATAAGGATAAATCAATCAACCCTTAATGCCTACACAACCAATAAAAAATCCAAAAAATAAATAACCAACACCTATTTATGTTAATAAATAGGAAGAGATAATGAATGTTGGAGCTATTGATTATTTGGACATACATTTAAGATCAAGGAAAACTATATAAAACCTTCAGTTCTCATTTCTAAGATACATGATGAAAAAAATAGAATCATTTCAATTAAACACTAGGGAAGCTAAAGTCAAAATGAGCCCTAAAGAAAATAAAGAAAATACTACTACATTAGTAGTTCCTTTTCCTAAAAGATTAAAATAAATTGATATTAAACCATAATCAAAATTGGTCCATGAATTGCAAAAGATCAATATTGAGGTACCCCTGCTACAAGCTATTAGGGATATACCTGAATTGAACAAGATCATCGAAAACCTTTGTATCAAGACCCCTAGGAGGAAAGAAAAATATATAGGAACCATTAATGTTGATGAAAAAGTTGCTGATTTATTAGTAGGAAAATTATTCATTCCAACATATGCAGATTCAGGAAGTCGAGTGATCCAAGTCATAATTAGAGGTAAATAAATTCCAAACATCTTGGTATATTGGGAGAAACAATTAATGATATGACAATTGATACTCTCCATACATTATCTCTTATGAGAATGCAACCCACAACTACTGTTCTGCAAATGGTGGACCAATCTATAACTAAACTAGAAGGGAATATATAAAATGTTGAAGTATTAATAGAGTCTTGGGAATATCTAGTAGATTTCATGGTCTTGCAACCTAAAACAAAGAGTTTAGGATATCCCATAATCCTAGGTAGACCATGGTTGGCTATAATAGTAGCACTAATTGATTTTAGATTAGGAGAGATGACTATTTATAATGGATTAAAATTCAAATGCATCTCTTTGTATCTTCCTGTAAAACCATCAACAAATCACATACAAGAACTTTGGGTGGATGAATCAGACAACACATCAAACAAAATTTCCTCCTTAACTATGATCATAGTTAAGAAACACTTAGAATAATTAAATGGAGACATATACTTAAAATATATGGACTCTACCAATCTAGAAGTTACAGATTTTGCCAGTCTAAAAGCTATGGACTTTGCCAGTCTAGAATCTATGAACTCTGCCAGTCTAGAAGCTATGAACTACCTTAGTTTAGGATTCTTAGGTCAGGTAGAATATTATGAAACATCCAATTCTAATTCTTCTATTATTTCCTCACCATATGATCATGGATTGATTTAGAAAAGTGTGTGGAAATTGGTAGAACAACATCAAACTCATTTCTTAGATGCATTCCATTTTTTTTAGCAAGACTAATTTCTCTTGGAGAAGAGTTTGTTGATAATGTAACCATGTTTCATAAGCTACTTCCTCATCCATTTCCTCTAAAATCATTTATTAGTGAGCTTAGGAAAATAGAATCCAACTACCCAGGTACAAAATCAATCATAGTATTACCTAGAAAGATTTTGAACATCAATAGTTGGTTAACAAATGAAAAGGAAGATCAAGTCTTTAAAGTACTGGAAAGACATACCAAGGATTTTGCTTGGGACTATATCAACATGAAGGGAATTCATCCTATTATATGTACTCATTAGATTTACATGGAATCTGTCAAACTGGTCAAACAACCACAACGAATAATAAACCCAACATTAAAGGAGATAGTCAAAATAGAGATCTAAAAATTAATGGAAGTTTTGTTTATTTACCCCATCTTAGATAGCCAGTGGGTTTCAACCCTAGTAATTATTTCCAAGAAAAATGGAAAATTAAGGGTATGTGTAGATTATAGAGAACTGAACAAAGTAACACTAAGAGATTATTTTCCTCTACCTTTCATTGATCAAGTTCTTAACAACTTGGTAGAAAAAAGATATTTTTCTTTCCTAGATAGGTTTAGTGGGTATAACTAGATAATGGTGGTAGTTGAAGATAAAGATAAAACCACATTTACCTACCCTTGGAGAACTTTTGCTTATTGATTACTCCCATTTGGACTCTATAATGCTCCAATAACCTTCCAAAGAGTAATTCTGACAATATTCTCTAACCTTACAAATGATTGTGTTGAAGTATATATGGATGATTTCACCATTCATGGTGGAAATTATGAAGAGGCTCTTACCAACTTGGAAAGAGTATTGATTAGATGTGAAGAACATCAATTATCTTTGAGCCATAAGAAATGTTTATTGATTATAGATGAAGGAATAGTGCTAGGACACCATATTTCTATAAAAGGCATTCATGTAGATCTAAAGAAGGTTGAAATAATTTCCAACTTACCCATCCCATAAACACAAACTAAAATTAAGAGTTTTTTAGGATGTGTTGGTTATTACCAATGCTTCATAGATAATTTTATTCAAATAGCTACCCCTATGTTTGCCTTGTTTACAAAAGATAGTTTATTTGAATAGAGTGATAGTTACCAACAGGCCTTTGAGACCATAAAATCTAAACTCATTATTGCTCTAGTATTGAGAGGACCAAATTGCACTCAGCCATTCCATATATACATAGATGCTTCCAATATAGCAATAGGATCAATCCTTTGACAAAAGGATGAAGAGGATAACATGTATGCTATTTATTATATTAGCAAAAATATGACACCTATTGAAAGAAACTACATCATAATTGAGAGGGAATTCCTAGCTGTAGTCAAGTGGGTGGAAGTGGAACTACTAACTCATGCAAGAGAAGAGATGGTAGCTAATTTTTTATATTTCAAAATCATGTAAAAATTTAGTGTTCCAAGGGAGATAGTCTTAGATCAAGGATTGCAGTTCATATTAAACATGATAAAGCACTTCATGCAAGTATATCAAACTCAACATAGAAAAACATCTCCATACCATCTACAGAGTAATGAGTAAGTTAAAGTCACCAACAAAGAAATAGAAACCATTTAAACCAAGGTTGTTAATTATAATAGAAAGGATTGGGTAGATAAGGTACTAGAAGATTTTTGGGCCTATAATACTACTTGGAAAACAATAACTAGATTTTCACCTTATGAATTGGTTTATGGTAATAAGCCCTTATTCTCTATTTAATTTGAATTAAAAACTTTGAAATTAGCTATAGAAGTAGGGATTGAATTAGAATAAATATAGAAAGAAATAATCTTACAGCTTAATTAACTTATTGAGATGAAGATGGAAGCACTACAAAGAATTGAATTGGTACAACATCAAAGAAAAGTTTGGCATGATTCATAGATCAACCAATGAAAGTTTTAGAAAGGAGATTGGGCACTATTGTTTGATTCTAAATTTCAATAGGTTAAAGGAAAACTACAAACAAGGTGGTTGGGACCTTATTAGATTGAGGAGGTATTTGAAAATGGTTCTGTTAAGCTAATACCTATTGATGATAGTAGAAAAGCTCTGTTAGTAAATGGATACAGATTGAAGCTTTATCAAAAACCTATCAATAAAGAAGAATTTGTTCAAAAGGTAAAAGATCAAGTAGCCTTTCTAGAGGACTCTACTTCTTCTAGAGAAACTGCTTTAAATCAAGTAGCTATTCTTAATGACTCTGCTTCTTCCAGAGAACCTACTCCTTGATGATCCTCCATAAAAAAAAATATTAATAGTGAAAATCCTTCTAGGGACACTATTGACAATGCATGCCCAAAAAACTAGCTTATTGGCTGGCTATACATTGCAAAAGGGGTTTTGGCTAAAAAACCAACAATGGCTGGCCAAAGGACAAAAACAAAATATATAAGAAAAAAAAGATAATCTCATCATGTCAATATGATTGGTTTTCTCCATGCAATAAAAGTTGTTCTTTCACCACTTGTTACTAATCCATGTAAACTTATTTGTGTAGGATAAATGGCGAACAAAAAATAAATCTAAGGTTAAAAGTAAGTGAGACATATATTCTATTTATTTATGTTTATTTAACTAATTATATTTTATTTAATTAAGATTTATTCTACAGAGATGAGCCAAACTTGAGCCTTCCAAACTGGAATGACATGACACATACCATAATGGATAAGCATGCAAATAAGATGATAAAGGTGTATGTCTACATCATAATGACCTATGCAGCTTTGATAAAATCAATTACGTCATCAATAATTATAATGATGGGACATCATAAAGGGGTTATAAATGAAATGATAAATAACTATCATTACTAAAATGCCACATCATCATTTCATCCAATGTGTAATACTTTGATAAAACAACTAGCACACTCCATAGAAATGTGAGGCATTAAACTGTATAAAGTAACCATATCAAAATATAGATTCCTAAAGCTATGGAGTTTCACATAAAACATATCATTTATATAGTTCCTAACATTAACCTTTATACCATCCCATCCACCATCCACTATCCCTATCAAAAACCCTTTAGCCCTAATTTGTACCTATTTATAGTCAAATCCTTCATCTACTAATCATAATCCATCACCAATCCATCATCCTTTATCACCCACCACCATGAACCTTGACCCTACATTCATAGACCAATACATAACTACCAACAAGTATGAAATCCTCTTACAATTCATTATGATGGGTATTCCACTTTTTGAATGTGTTAACCCCATTCAACTTATGATACCTCATACACAAACCCCTTTATGTAAGTCTCCTTGAAATCCCTCACCCACTAGTCATAACCAATCATCTACCCCTTCCCATAATACCAAAGGGAATCCAATCTTGGCCACCCATCTATCCACACAGCCACACCAAACACCATATGATCTAGAGTCCAATTCTTCCAAATCAAATTCACAAATCAAAGAGGGTCCTTATACTCCCCTTCCTATATCTTTGGAATCCCTTTTCCAATAACTTGTCATTGCTAACATAATGGTATATCCACCCATAAGACATCTTGATCCCACCAAGCCTAAGCCTTTTTGGTATAAATCAAAATGATATTTTCTATATCATCAAACTTGGGGACATTCCATTAAATGATGTCAAAATGTTTGAGACTATATCCAAGGCATCATCAATAGTGGTGAAATAGTAATCGAGGATGAATCAAATGAATTTATATCCATGGGTGAATAATAAAAGCAGTGCTAAGATTCCATTACTTATCATGATCATACCTTCCCCTTACAAGCCAAGGTCAAGACATCATATCCATCCTCCATGATCCCCCCATCTTTGACCACACATCCAGTCAAAAAATGTCTACTTCTCATAAACCTAGTCTTTCTATATCCCATAATCCCTTTCATGGACCTATCTTTACTTCATCCATTATTCATTTATCATCTCCCTCTCACCCATCACATCAAATACCCCCCATTGAGAGGAAAATCATAGATAAATCATCCTTTACTATCAAAATAGCATCATGTACATCAAAATCAACATCAGAGTTATAACAAGTTTTATTTACCTCAAGATCATGTACAACACTATTATCCAAATCATATTCCTCATCAAAAACATCATACTTAGTTCATATTGTAGTAAATTATAATGATTCCTACTCTTTTAAAGATCCCAATCAAGATGATGAAGTCATAATTAAATTATTGAATGCTTTATCTATTGAAGATTTTTAGAGTGGATCTAATCCTACCTTTGATATATGTCTTAATGATCATTTTGAGATTATTAAGGACACTTTATTTGATGTTGAGGGTAGGGATAATTGTGACCTTTATGAGGATTATGCTACATATTACTCCCTTAATCCATCACATAACACTAATCATCCACCTCACCTCCCTAATCCATACATCCCACTCTATAAAGGGGATAAACAATAACATGCATAACTGGATTCCCCTTTGAATTACATATCATGTGCCATAAATACAAAGATTCAAGATGATAGTCAAATAATCATAATTCATGATCAAATCATCTTTGATACTATCAATAAAAATCAAATCATCATCCTAATAAACAAATGTCTTCCCCTAGTGAAGCACAAAATCCAACACTAGGGACATATCAAAGTCAAAATAATCATATATAAATTCAAAAATCAATGTCCTCTAGTGAATCTTGAAATTAGGCATTAGGAGGCAATCAAAATCAAATCCCATCAACAATTCAAAATAAATTCAAAAATAATAATCATAAGGCTGATAATCCTCTTAATACTTTGGTTAAATAATTATAAAATCAAAAGGTCTTGAATCCCTTACTTTCATGGCACCAATCTAATGAACTTCATCCACCATATCCAATGGTGTATGCAATTGTCAAACCCTATTTCCTCTCCCCATCCCCTAAAATCATTCATGATCATATCCCTCCTTCCCATCCTATATCTTCTCATCACAATCATGACATCCTCCCATACACATCATATCTCAAATTCCTAGGTAGCATTGTCCCTTATAGGGGTCACAAAGACACCTTAGAAGATGCTAAATCAAGAGTCAATAAAGGCTACAAAGACATGATCCTAGAATCATATATCCCTAGAACAGGTGTTGGATAAATGATGCATAAAGTGTCCAAACCTTACATCACATCCATCATCAAATAAATTGAGATTCAAAATAAAGTTAAAAATCATATAAAGTCAAAAAAAATCATTAGTCCAATGGTGAAAACTAGTATCTTAATACCTTGGGCAAGTAACATAATGAAAACTAGTTTTCAACATCATGGTAAAATAATCTATTATCTAAATTTTCCCTTAACACTTGGGAGTAAATACATTCATTTCATGTCCTCATCCATCCACTCCACTTGTCACATCCCTTGTCCACCTTGTATATATCACCCATCCTTTTATCCCTTGACCTATTATTGCCATCCATCATCCACCATCATATCATACATCCTATATCATCCTCCCTCCCATCTTGACCTTCATAAGGATGAAAAATCTATCTTGATAACTATCCAAAAATACTCTGGGAATATCCTCTAATGGAAACTCAAGAAATAACCATCAGGATCCTTTATGATGTGGTCACTAGCTATCCCTAGTCCATTAATCCTTGGTACCCATCATCATCATCCTTTGTCATCATATCCATCATCCCTCCATCCTTATTTTGGTTTCTAGGTTTTATATTCCATTTTATAGTAACCCCATTTTTATATTGTATATAAATATCCCAAAAAAACCCTAAAAATTAAAAAATGTCAACATCCCTAAAATTCATAAAATTTGAAAAGACAAAAATAAGCCAATTTTGTCTTGTCTTATATGTAATCACTTAGTCACATCCATATACATCCATATCATATTGTTATATATTTTGTATACCACATTTCATCTTGAAAGCAAATTAGAGTCGTTACTCATCCCTTCATATATTCCATCTAATCCTATTAGCTAGGTCTTATCAACATACATCATCTTGTTAAAGACTTTATTCTGGCACCCATCACTTCCTATCAGGGCCTTTTTATACCTGGCACCCATCCAATTACCCTTTACTAGTATGGAAGGTAATTTATTTGATCATTATCCTATCATTGCCTCTTCATTACCTAGCACCCATTCAATTACCCTTTTCTAGTGTGAAAGGTATTTGATCCTATCATCTCCTAGTGTTCTTGCTAGATTAGACTCTTTTAAGGCATTTTTTGTTGATAATCCTTATTCATCACTTTTCTAAATCACCTTATTTGACCACATTTTGATTCAATTCAAATATTATATTAATATTCAAAAAACATATCATATCCCATCACGTCATTCATCCTTCCATACTAAACTAGGGGAAACACCTCATCTTAATCCTAATTTTAAACATTTATCCTATCCAAATCAAAGTCTATCCTACATCCCTAATATCATCATGATCATCCTTGTCCAACCCATCACTTGTGCCCATCCTTAGACAAGACATTATGACACTACATGTAAATACTTGTTTGTTATTTGTCTATTATTTATTTTGTTTTCATAATGTATATATATTATTTGTTTTATGTTTTGTTTACATCATGTCTTTTTGGGTAATGAGCAAGGATGATATGATGACACCAAAAGTACCCTCAAGGATACATAGTTCACTATTTATGCATGCACTTTGGCATAATATCCTCTTGGTCATGTTTATATCACAAGGCATACTTCTAAGTGCCATATGCAATAGATTAGTTAGAATATGATGAGTCTTATGATAGTTGTTATGTCTTGATAATTCATACCCTCATCATTCATCTAATAATATAATCATCCTTATCCTGATCACTAATCTAATCTTTTTGAGTTATCTAACTAACATCCCATCTTTTATCTTTATCATATTCATCTCAGCATCTAAATTATCACTCAATCACTAAAAAGTATCATAATCCTCATCAACATCACTTTATAATTTTTAATCATCATCATAATCATCATCATCATCATAATCATCATCATCATCATCATCATCATCATCATCATCATCATCATCATCATCATCATCATCATCATCATCATCATCATCATCATCATCATCATCATCATCATCATCATCATCATCATCATCATCATCATCATCATCATCATCATCATCATCATCATCATCATCATCATCATCTCCTATTTATAACTGCATCATCTTGAAGTCTTTTTAGACTATGTAGGCATCACTTGGCATTGTTTCAATGCCCAAGGATAGCTTGGTCATTATATTTATCATCCATACTCATCCCCAAATAGTTTGGTCACTTGATCAAAATAATTTATTCTCTCTTATCCTCTTAATCATCTTGATTGATTTATCTTTGAGTTACACCCATCCTTAAACCTAATCAAATCATCAGTCTTATTCTAGCTAACAACTCTCCCTTGCATGTGTCCTTACTTGGGATACATCTAAATCTTATGTCCTTTTAATCCTATAATCATATTATTACAAATGATTCCCTGTTGTGGTTTGTTGACAACCATGACACTGATCACCTCTAATCCATATGCATGTGTCCTTACCATAGGCATCATTATCAATTTGTAACTCACTGATCCAGTTTAATTCATCATCTTCTATCTCCCATATAGCATCCCATTCCCTCATCTTTACATCATATCCCACCCCTCATTTCTTATTTTGAGTGTCCATCCACCTCATTCTTTCCTACACATCTTCTTGAGGGGGCATCACATCTCTTAACATCATCAACTAACATTCATCCATGACATGGATTTTTTTATGAAAGAAACTTATTCCTTCCACTTCATCTATTCACAACACCCTTTCAAAGAGGGGGAAAATGTATACACCTAAAATCAATCTCTTCAATATTGTCACTAATTTTCCTATTAGTTCACACTAATTACACTAATCCTATTTTATTCTAATTCATCACACTAATTTACCCCCATTTCCTAACCATTTATATAATATCCCCCTTCTATTATCTTACATTCACTAACCTTATCCCATCTCACTCCTTTACTAGTTCTTATTAATTATCATTATCCTAAACTAATCCTAGTTATCTATTAAATGAGAATTTTGAGTTCTAATAACCCTATCTAACCACCTACTAATTTACTCCTTAGGAATTCCTACATATGTAGGAATCCTAATCCTAATTAAATACCCTCTAATCCTCCATTATCCGTAAACTAATGGAGAAGCATCTATAATTGGATAAGCTCCTCCAAGTCTATATAAGTATCTAAATTAAAGACTTCTATGGAATTTAATAATCCATAGCCATATATCTCATCCCTTCAACTTTGAATATTAATCCTTGATTTTCCTTCCCAAATATATATAAGAAACATCCTCCTCCATGGAATACAATCTCCAACCTCATATCAAAGCCATGTCAAAATCAAACTATCATTTTCACAACACCATTATTTCAAAATCTATCCTCAATCAATAATCCATCATCCATCAATCTTTGATCAAACATCCATGTCAATAATCTGAATCTAATATGCAATTACAAATCCATTAGAATATTCTATAAGGAGGTTATATGAAGCAAGGAATTTTGTAGGTCTCATATCATTTTCATTTGTTTCATGAATCCTTCCTAATAGGTAGTTTTATATTTGAGTTTGAATTAGATTTTTTAATTCATAGTGTGTTCAAAATCTTAATACAAGAAGCCACTCCAAAATATAATAAGTTAACTTAGTAGTATTTCAAATTTTTTATAAGTCATTTAGTTCATAATCATTATAATCAACAAGAGTTACATGTAAATATAAATTAATGTTAATGAATTTAGGTAGAGGTGCATTGTTAATTCATGGAATGGTTGGAATCCAATATCGAGATTTGGGTTGGGTAGTTGAATACTCCATAAATCAGAATTGGCATCATGTTTATGACATTTTTCATTAGTGATGAAATTGAGACATTGACTACTAGAGGAGGAAATGTCCATAATATGATGTGTCCATGCATGACCTAGGTGTATATTGAAGGATAATGGTAAATCAAGGACCATGAGCTCAATACATATTGTCTTTGGTTGAATAGTAAGGGGAGCCAAATACAACCAAGTGGTTTTTGATTTATCTTATCAAATATATTACATGTGAGATGAGTTTTCTTAAGGTGATCTATGGTATAATAAAGTTATTAAATTAACCAAAGGGATGTTACATCAATTCCCAACCCTTAATCTACTAAGACACTAAAAATAAGGGTGGTTATATTAGTGATTTTAATGAAAAGAGGTGGATCATTAGCTTGAAAATGAATTTCATCATTGATCATATCTTATTCAAGGTATTCTATGGAATGTTTGAGAGAAGGACAAATAGTTTCAATAGTCTGTACTTCTATCAGTGTAGGACCTTGAAGAGGTTATTCCACTTCAAGGGAAAGAGGATCTTCAATGTCTTATAATTTTTGCATTAAGAATTTGTGGTGATATGGAGAAGTATGAACCAAATATATGAGGGATATTTTCCAAGGCATGGAGTTTATCTATTCTAAAAAATTACAATTAGATTTATAAGATGAAGAACCAGGATGAGGCTTGGAGTGTAAAATATTTTTGGTAGGAAGAGAAGTAGTTTGAGGTTATGGTTGTGGAAGTGTATCCTCATTTGTGTCAGAAGGTATGGTAGTGGAAGTCATGCCTTTGATAATTGGTTCATCAAGTGATGGTTTCTTTGGCTTAGTGATGGGATCTTTATGTGTAGGCTTACATTTATAATTGTCTCTAACTACATTCAAATATTGATAATTGTTATAATATTGGTCATTGTTGGTGCCAATTACTCATATATCTTGAATTGAATGTTGTGGGTTGGCAGTAATTCTTTTTGGATGTTTAGAGGAAGAAGGCTTGGTAACTTTTTTCTTTTAAGAGGCATTAACATAATCATGCTGACAAGTTTTTATCATAGAATCATGATTAAATGAATATCCTAACATAACAAAAATAACAAATTTGGTAATACCATGACATATTTGATGGGAATGACTGACATCAGTATGAAACCAACAAAAAAAATTAGGATCATACCATGTATGTGGATTATTAGCATAAGTGATAGGATTGAAAGGTGTTAAATTTTGTTTCATTTGTTAAATAATTTGGGGTACATGGGAAGGTTAGGGATTATCTATTTTGGCTACTCTTGGTTTTGTTTGAGGAGGATTTCTAGTGATTAAATTAGTGTAGTTTTTTAAAGATCCCTTGATGGTTATAATGTCAAGATCAAATTATTACATAAGAAAGTATTGTCTTTTAGATTTATCAATCACATAGTTGAGAGTTTGAGTAGAAAAAAATTTAACCTTATATTTAAGGGAAGATGTTGAGGAAATTATGAATAGTATGAATAAGTTATCATTAGTCATGTTATGATCAACTTTATAATCCAAATATTTACATCATTTAATGAAATCATGAGTTGATTTAGAAGGGTATTTTTTAACATTGATGAAATATCTAAGATAATTTTTAGGAAGACCATTGTGTTGAAATTCTTTAACTAGATGATTGATTAAATCCATGATTTGCCATATAAAATGTTGATAGAGTTTATTATACCATTCTCATATGTCTCTTGTGAATGTTTTGAATAAAATTTTGGTAGTGGAAAACGTATTGGTTTGAATTCACTCTTTATAAAGATTACTAAATGCTTTAATGAAATATGCAGGGTCTTTAGTCCCATCATATTTAATATGAAGTTAGATATTTACAATATTAATAAAAATAATGAAGGGAGGTAAAGGTTCATTTTGAATATTTTGGAGTATATTTTTTTAATAATGGGTTGAGGAATAATATTTATCATAGTATATCTAAGAGCTGAAGGAATAAAATTTTGTTTATTTTTAGGTAGGAGAATGAAAGGTTGACTAGCCATGTTTAATAAATGATGTTGGATTTTAATAAATGATGTTGGATTTGTATCATTTGGGAATTATTACATGTTTTCATAATGTTAATTTGTTGCACTATTTTTGAAATAATTTGAGTGGTATCAATTGGTGTATTAGGGTTATTTGTGTTTAAAGGTGGACTATTAGGATTGGTAGGAGGAACATTCCATGAATTGGTATTATGGGATGGGTTTTTGGGTGGAGGATTATTAGGGGATGGGTTGTTGGTGTTTATAATATTTCATATAGGGTTATCGGTTAAGCTAGTATCAAGCTCCCATATAGTATAATAAGCCATTTTAAATAAATAATTACTATGATAAGTGTGAAATGGATCTAATCCATCAGTGTCATCAATTGGGGTAATTTTTACCATATTATAGTCCAAAGACAAGGGGTGAGAAAAAATGCACCAAAATCTTATTGAATATATCTTCCCAAGGGTGGGAAGGAAATAAAATCCCATATATCATCTAAATGGATTAAGTTTGTCCAAAAATATTTAGATAGGGGATTTTATGATGCTTAGAATAATAATCTAAAATTAGATAACAAAGGTGAAAAATAAGAACAAAGTCAACTAGATACAAAATAGTATTAGCCAAGAGATAGAGTCAACTAGTTTGATGGATTTTGGAGGGAAGGTCAATAAAAAAATTTAGGAAAGGACATAGTCATCTTAGTTGATTATATTTTATTAGGAGGAACTCATGTCTATCTTATGTGAGACTAGGCCAGATAGAATGACTATGTTTTGTAGAAAGGAATCCTCATCATCTTATGAGATACTAGGTTAGACATGATGACTACATCTTGTAGAAATATAGAAAATATAGGAGACACAATTATACAGATCAACTATATTATAAATGTAAAAATAGGTTTTGACAATTATTATTGTAGATGATCTAGTGCTATTTTTTAGAATATTTTAAATAAACACGTAAATAACTATGTTGATCCAATCTATCTAGTTGTGGCACATAGCATAAAAATTGCACCAATGATGGTTAATATAAGTTTTACAATATAACATACAATTATAAGAGAGCAAGAAATAAAACTAGAAATGTTAATCTGTGTGGTCATTCCTAAATGTTTTAAATTATAATAATTTTAGAAATAAATGTGATAGAGAATTGTCTATATGAAGGGACTAGAAAGGAAATTTAAGGGTTGTTTCATGTACTTAAATTTAAGAGTGATATTTATTAGTGATGGTATTGGCTTAGTATTGGGGCCTACCCCCTCACTTTACAATCCTTTAATGATAATGGTGTTAGGTGATTTTCCAAAATATACCATCAACCGTGTATTTATAATCGACCATAAAATTGAGTCAGCTTACCCCTTGGTCATTACATCCAGGTAGGTGGACCTTGGGTAGAATTATTTTAATGATTTTTTATTTTATGTGGTTTGGAAGTGTGTGAAAAATGAAAATAGTGTGACTAAGTTGATAAATTAAAACTTTATATTTAGTTTGTGCATTAGTATAAGAAAGCAATCAACAAAATGAAAGGTGAATTAATTACTAACAAGATGATTTAATTGCTTTGATTAATGTTTATAGGGTCAATTTAGATGAATAAATATGTAAAAGATACATAATATAATTGACTGGGTTGGTTTTATTTGTTGAACTAATAGCTAAAAGAACATAGTCAAACAAGTCAACTAGGTATTGTTGGTAGGAATGCAAGATACATAACTATGTCGATCTAGTTGACCGAGTTCATTGTAGGGTTACAATTTTATAGACTAAAAATTGTGAAAAAAGGATTGTAAATGAATAACATAAATAAATAAGATGGTGAGAATGAACTTGATAAATTTGAATATCTTGAAGTTGTTGTTTTTTATATTATGTTATTTAGATGACGATTTTAAGCCTACTAATAGAGACTATTTGGATGACTATGTTTTGAAACTTATATGTAAAGAAGTAAACTAAGTCATGATGATCAATCTAGTTACTTTTGGTTGAATATTAATTTCACATAGAAATATAGATTCAATCAAAGTGAACATGTTAAACATATACACATATGTTAGACTAAGTCAATAGATTTGATCTAGTACTCTAAAAATTAAATAAATAATATATGATAATAAATTAAGGTGTGAAATAACACCTAAAAAGTTTAGGTCATGTTAGGTTCACTAAAATGTATACAAGGGAAAGTGAAGTTGATCCACAAATCAATCCTAGTTTGGAGAAGATAAATCACAGTAGCCTTTTTGCTTGTTGGTATATTTAGACAATCAAGTCATTATCAATATGGATTTGATAGACCTAAGCAATGGATCTCTTACCACAAAATATCACTAAATAGGATTCCAAAGCCTCTACTCAAGCAATACCATGCAATAACTCTAACTAGGTCCTATGTTTTATTATCAAATTAAATGACAAAGTAAAATAAATATAATATAGTCCTCACCAAAGCATGTGGAACAAAATGGAGGTAATAAACATAAAAGTAAACATGCATATAAAAACTCTAATTAATTAAATATATATAACCTTAATATATGGAGAGATAAATACATTCAAAATGCATTACTTTTGCTACATCTATGTACTAAAATAGAGGAGTAAGAGTTAGAAATACTTACCTTGAATATGAGCCCCTTGAGGCTCAATCTCTCCCTTGGCCTATGGAACTTTGTAAGAGGTTATTGTGTTTTGTAATGATCACTTAGATAGGACATATCTAGGCTATATGACTTCTCCTAAGTATAGAATATTTTTTCACAAGACAAGATTCTCATTTCCAAATGTAAACTATAAGCAATGACTCGTCAAGTAGAATGGTAGAAGAGAAGATTATAAAGAAGTGAAAATCAATGATTAACTCTATCTCTCTCATAAAAATGGGGAAAATAATGTGTTTATATATCTTGATCTAAACCTAAACCTTTCTAAATTTTTATCCAATAGAGTTATCCCAATCGAACATGTTCTTTATTAATTAATGAAGTTAGGTCCTGAACTAGGTTTGCTAAGGCCAACCTAATCATGTAACATGCATATATTTTAAGATTAGGGTTGCCCCAGGGTAACTTTGTTTAGTAAATGATAGAAATTGGTTTTATCTTAGGTAAGGGTTATTTGAATCAATGATTTTCTTGAATGAGTGTGTAAGGGAGGTGTCAAAGCTTAGGGAAATTTATAGGAGAGGTTTGTGTTGGTTTTAAGTGGTGGTATAAGGAAAAATAGTCTTAAAAAGCATCAATGTTGTACTCATCCCTTTCTCATACACCCTTTAAGTCATGCACTTAGAGATATTGAGACTCGATAGGTTCCTACAAGAGAGAAAGTATTAGTAATTGATAATGTTTATAAATATTGTGTGTTTATATAATGGTCCTTTTATTATTCATGATATCCATCCAAATTGTGCCTACAAGTTAAAAATATTAAATGGTAAATTCATTCTAGTACATTTCAATGGTAGTTGGATTTGACCCTACCATTTTTTTAATCCTTAAATTTAGGAAATAAGGTATATGATACTAGTTTAAGTTTAGGACTTAGTTTAGTTTTCAAATAAATGTAGCATTGGTTGCATGCCTTTTATAATTTTTTTAAGCATGTTTTGATGCTTTTATATATTAAAAACTCTATTTCTCTATCTTTTCACATTAATTTCACTAAGTTATAACATGGATGACCACATACATATTTTAATGTGGGGTAGTTTTTGAAGGTAGAAAATCTACTTAAGCTAATGTGAATAAAGAAAAGATTGGGAGGGATCGTGTATGATTAAAGTAAATTTGAGGAAAAAGAGGAATGAAAGAGGAGGCACATGGAAAAGGCTTGAAAATAGTGGTATGTTACCAAAGAATTTGGAATGAAGATGATAAAGGAAATGTCATTATAATGATGGATTAAAAGGAAAAGGCATTTCATACAAATAAAATAGGAAATTTGAATTTTTATAGCTGGCATGAACTACAGGAAAGACACAAAAAAATTTAAAGGAAGGATGGGGCATGTATTTATTAAAAACATAATGAAATAAATGTAAATCATGTTAAAATGGTGCCAAGTCATGACCATTTAAGGTATTAATGATTGAATTAATACATAGTGGCATGAGGGGTAGTTAATGTAAAAACATTTGTCCACTTATAAAATAATTTGAGGAATTTCATTTTCATTTTTTACTATTAAAACTTGATGATTGAAGAGATCAAACAAGTGTGAAAAAAATATGTATAAGGTGACCATATAATATTTTCAATGACAAAAAGTGAAATAGGGATTATGGTGAAGAGAAATCAATGAAATAAGTGACAAAGTGATCATAGGAGTGGGTGTGAAAGAAGTTGTAGGTTGAATATGATATGAATACCATTAGAGGAGGATAATTTAGGAAGCCAAAGTAATTTTTATCTAGGATAAAATAATCAATACATATTTGAGATAATTGGTTAGTCATGCATTAACCTTTTGGGACTAGTTGGTGATGTATCCAAAGTATAAAATAAGGAAGGATCATGAGGGGACAAAATAAGGAAGTCATGTTTATACACATGAAGAAGGATCTAGTGTATTTTTTGAATAAGATGAATACCCTAAAAATCTAGTAATAGGGACATCTGGTAAAGAGGCACCAGTGATAGAACAAGTAGAAAAATGGTAATCACCACATCACCTCCACCACTAATTATGATTGAGGAAATATAATACCTCAACAGGGTTTTTCATGTAGAAAAATATAAATCCAAAGTTTCCACTTGTCAAGTCCTAGATTATAATCATGGAAAATATAGTAATGAAGGATAATTTCAGTATGACTGCCAAGTTAAGCATTGAAATATAATAAATGATATTACTTATAGTATCATAGTTTACAACTAACTAGAGGATTGGGTATGCTCCAACATTTTTGACCACCTTAATTTTGAAAATCCCAGGAGGTAGTTCATTTCTTAATCTTGCATGTCCATAAAGAATATATCTACTTCACATAGAAAAAAATGAGGATCATCCCTCAATGGATCAACAAGGTAATAAAGTTAATATGTTTTGGATTTTATGTCAATGTAGATCTCAATGATAAAGTAGTGATTGAATAGATTATGATAGTGATAAAATACAAGAAGGAAGGCCATGCCATGTATATAAAAAGTCTTATAGATCCCACCATTCAGGTAGCTATATGTTTGGCATCGACCAAATGAGGAGGTTTAGATAGGTGGAAGGAATTAGATATGGCTAACCTCCATGTTGTGAGGCAAATAGATAAGGGTATAAAGTCAAACTATTAAAAATTATCTATGGAGAAAATTGAAGAAGATGTTATAAAGGTGCATCACCTGCCCAACCATAAATTTATAAAGGGCATAATTTGTTTACTACTTATTTTTACTATATTGGAATACCATAGTATTTTGGTAAATAATTAAAGTGGGTGTACCTATAAAAACATACATCTCGCACTAAGAGATTCGAATAAATCACATGCTCCAAAACCATCACACTCTCATATAAGGCAAAGATGAAGGATTTTTATGAGCAAATGAAAGAAGCATTTATAAATTAATGATGCATGATCAAGGATCTAACCATATAGATGATAAAGTTAGTTAAATTTTCTATCAAGAAACATAATTTTCTCACATGGATATCATTGGAGACCACTAAGAATTTTTTAGGGTGGCTCAAGTTTTCATATGCCTTCACAACCAAATATTTCATGTATTTTGTCAACCACATTGCAGATGGACACTTGATGAATTTTGATGTTGAGGTTCACACTCTTTGAAATATTTATGTATATCTAGAAGGGAAGCTTATAATAAATAACATGATTCAGGTAAAACTAATATCAACCCCTTTGGAATAGTCATGAAAGGTAAGATGTCATTAATCTATTATATTCTTAATCCATGAAGGAGAACATCAAGAAGATAGAAGGCATCGAAGGAACCACTCCCCCTGGCAATAAACATTACTATAAGGAACAATAGGTAAGAAATATAAAAGGCTAATACTTGAGGCCACCAATTATAAAATGGAAAAGAAATAACATAAGTCTGATCCAAGATGACAATTACAGGCCTTGTCACTAACAATAATCCAAAGGTTTCCTATATAAAAAAAGGATGGCATCATTGCATCCTAACTAGATACCCAATCAAATCTTGAGAATTAAGTACCCCAAGTGGTGATTCATGAAATGGGTGAAGCATATATGGAAGTATAGCCTACTAAGTACCCCACTCTTAAACCAAGTAAAGAATATCCTACTACCAAGAAATAAATGGACATTAAAATTCCAAATCTTAAAGAAGCAGAATTAGGGTAAGGACCTATCATATATGACATTTCTATTAGTAACAATAGATAATGGGAAAGTGTCCCAAAGTTATATATCTATAGGGTGATACACAAAATGGAAAGGAACATATGTAGGAAGTAGATAATAACAATTATAGACTAATCATGATCCTCACACTTGTGCCTTGTTACAATACGATATACCAAACAAATAACTTTATTTATGGGAAATTTTTCCTAAACATAAGCCCACTAAATAAACTTGTCACAAGTTTTCCATTATGATGGAGGTATATCATGACAAAGGATTCTTTGAGCTCCCAAAATCCATTACTAATATAAACCCAAAAGTGGTAGATGTTTCAAATGTGCTTTGGGTAGATCCCCTCAAATGTTCTCTAACTCAAGAAATTATAACCCTCATAAAGTTTTCCATATAGGATTCTAAGTAAAACATTCTTCATATCCATGATGTTGGAAAAATTTGATACAAGCCTTGGGAGGTTGTCTATATGTATAGATAAGAGCACGTGAAATAATGTAATTTTAAGGAATAAATTGAAGCAATAAAGAACCAATAGGATGAGTCCAAGGAATCTTAACTTAGGACATTACTCCTTTTTTGACAATTTTACATAGCAATCTAGAAGTTTTATATGGTATTATTGTTATTGGTAAGGCCATGAATAAATTGGATCTACTTGTGGAACTCTTGATCAAGAAATGTAAAAACATGGTGAATCCTCAATAGGGGAATATATGGATAAAAAATAGTTTATAGAGGACATAGACATATACCATTCATTATTAAATAAATTGAGTGCCACTATTCCCATCATAGATGGGGTTTTTTGTATACTTAGTTTGATGGAGTAAAATTTTGGACACACGACTACTGCCTAAAGAATAAAAATGCTATCAATTGGCTAAGAATGAACTAAATATCAAGGACAGGGACTAGTGTATGAATGTATTGTAAGATGTTGAATAAATAGAAAAATAAATAAGTGCCCATTAGTAGGATATGAATGCTAGTTTTTTTACATTTTGATGGTAGGCTTTGGTAGAGTTTGGGGTACTCGACGACACCCAAAAAAGTTTTAACTACTTAGATTAATATTTTGACAACTCAAGTAGATGGTTTTCTTGAACAACCCAAAGAAATCAAATAATTGAGATATGAAGTGTAAGCTATCACTTTCAATATTTATATGTCCCTTAACCAATGGGAGGAACTCAAATGTCAAGTACAGTAGGTGGGTCCTAAATGTTTTATCTTATAAGACTCTAGAATAGTCTATGATAGAATATTGGTTTAATTTAGGGTGATGTTAGACCCTAAATTTTGTAATAATATATTATAATTATGTTGGCCCCATGGCATGGAGATGAAAAAGTGTAATAATAGCACAAAGGACCTTGGCATAGGATATAAGGATGAATGAGAGTGAAGCAGGGGAGAACAACATAGTAGACCTTAGTGTGAAAGAGTGAGTTTTGGAATACAAGGAAACAAAGAATGAGGAACAGGATGTAGGACTCAAAAAATTGAACTAATAGGATAAGGGCATAAGAATCAAAGGTAGTTACAAAATAGTTCATGGAAACATCAAAGATTAATAGAAGTGTGAATCTTGCATCAAATCATGAAGGAGGAGAAGCATGAACACAAATATCTATAATAGAGAAAGTATATAGGTGTTTTTAGGCCTAAATAAGGACATCACTTTAATGGCTTACCATAACTTATTTTTTTTAAATATTTGTCTTATCATATATAATGTATTAATGACATAACCCAAGAGGGTTTATCCTATGTATAAATACCCCTTAACTCTAATTAGAAAGTGTTGTTATATGTATATGTGAAGTTGTTTTCAAGATAGATATTTGAAGAGATTGTGTACTTAATAAAGAGTCTTTGTAATCTTATCAAATAATATCAATGTAACCATTACTTTGTCTATGAATCTTGATGTGTTAATATTTTTGTTATGAAATAAGTTTATATGATAATAGATAGGTACATGAAATATGTGAAATAATCAAATGGTTAAATTTAGAGTGATGTTTTTAGTAACAATGACTAAATTTTATAACCTAAGCACCTAAGTAAGAGTTGTCTATCCAATATAACATATTAGAATTGATAGGAACTGGTCTAGGATGCATGCATCAAATGAGCATGTGATACCACTACTCATCTGATATGTCAATGCACTATATCATTAGTTTATTCCATATTATATACATGTGACTAGTACTTGGGCATGTAAAACATGGGATAAAATAACTCCAACATGTCTCAAGAAAAGTAGTTTTGATCCTTATAGGCACACCTAATAAAATATTAGCTAAATACACATAATTTCCATTTACTTTGATCATAAGGATTGAACATCAAATAATAAATGGATGTAATTTGTGATCTATTATAATAATATCAATAAGTTATAGATATAATTATACTCCAATCCAAATAGATAGAATGAGGTATGTTGAATTATCATCAACCTCTTAAAAAATCATTGTCCATAGCTAAGATATATTCAATAGGGATGACAAAGCCAAAATTGTGATGGAAGATCATTCGGTTCCCTTGGAATAAATGAAAATTAATCAAATAGTTTATTAATTCAAGGGATAATGTTATGCAAAAAATGCATGCCTTTAAAAATGAGATTTTATGTAGTTCATTTTCTAGCATTAAAATGTAGAGGCATGTGGATTGATTGGAGGGGATGCCCCAAGACATCTAGATAAAAGTGTCAAATTCTAAGGCACTCATCACAATAGTATAAGATGAATATATTCATATTATGATTGTGATTAAAGTCTTGTTGTGCACATTACTCACTATGGTATGAGAAGTGTTTACAGATTGGAAAATGCCTAAATAATATTTATCCTAACTTGATCCCTATGTTGCACTATTTTTTGATGAGATTCAATTCATCCCTCCATAATAGATATAATAGGAACTCCAATAGAAGAAGACTATCACTAGTTCACAATTGGAAATCTAATAGCCAACATCACCTCCACCAATGGATTTTATAGAACCAAATTCTTCATCCACAGCTCAATTAGAACCATCATCATAGAAAATTACTATACAACCAATTTAAAGCATGCCAAAAATTAATTTTTTATTACTACAAATTTAAAATCTTTTAATTTTCATAATTTTTTATGATGGCCTTAAACATTACAAGAGGTACTAGGCTAGTTGCAAACCCATAAATGGTATCCACCTAGATAATCTAGTATATTAAAAATATTCAAGGGTAGTAGGATATTACACTACTTAGTTGAAAACTAGAAAGGGTGGCTAAGTAGTGCACAAATAGTGAGAACCAGTAATGACACCTGGAACAATACCTGAAACTCTTGTTTATGATTCAGTTCTTTAGTTTCTTATGAAGATACATTGCTATGACTTTGTCTCAGGATGGGATAACTGTTTAAGTACACAAATGTGTTGGGAGTAGAATAGGGCTACCAAAATTCTAGATTATAATTTAGACACATGTATGACTTGCACTATTTTTTTATTTTACATATCCTTTTATATGTATTCAACATTTGTGAGCATAACAATATACTTTGTATTACGAAGAGTCCTTCCATTGGGCATAATAAAAGGATGGAATATGAAGTGATAATGCTTTGTAAAACTCTATATATAGTGATGAATTGCATATGGATATGGTTTTAATTTGATAGATATTAATATATGTCATTCTAAAATGGTTTTCATGTGTGTCTTTTATCGTTATTTTGTGTGAAGTGATTACTTTGTTTGATTAAATTTGTTAATCATATAATTTTTATTGAATACTATGATTCTAATAAGCCTATGGTTCTTGTTATAAAATCTTAAATTTATCTATTAATTAATATATTTAGTATAAATTGTGATATTTTATTTACTTTTATCACTTCTTTCACAAGATATCATTATATTATCATGTTCTAAAGGGTTTTCCAGGAACCTCTATTAGTAGTTTTACTTGTAATACTTTGTGAGATATTTTAGCCCCCATTGTAATAGAATTTTTTCCATTTGGAAACACATAACTAATGTCATAAACCATGTCGAGTATATTTCCTATACTCTATATTTTATGCATTATCATCATTTATGTTGATGGCTATAGATTATATTTTGTGATTATGTAACACCCCAATCTTATGCAGATGACAAATTTAGACCTTGGTTGTTCCTCTTAGTTATACACATGCCTTTATTCCAAAATCATTTCATCTACTATATCTTATGTCCCTTGGCCTTTATCTTGGTTTGAGTAATTTTATATTTATGATACAAACATTCTATATTACCCAAAATGCTTAAAATGTACTTGTCTTACACCTCTACAAGTGTTGAGCCTATAGTTGTTTTCCTACTTCATGGACACTAACTTATGAGATAGACAATATTGTTGACATTAATTTCCTTCCCCAACAAAACTATCTAATACCCTAGAGTCATCCAATTTTCAAATGATACTTATTCTAATGATCATCATAAGTGCTTTAATGTGAGTTATCTCCCAAAGGGACTAGTATAAATAAAATATCAAATCTCATTCATTCCTCACTTATAAATCATACTAAATATACCAAGTCGATTATCAAAACTACTCTATCAAGAATTCAATTCATAAAAACTTACCTATTTCCATACCAGTCATAGTTACAACACATCTATAGGTCTAAAGTACTAAAGGAGTAGTCAAAAAGACTTATTTACTAAATTACAATCTAGGTCATTATTTTACTTGATTTACACACATTACATTATTAGAACACAATATAATACATATGGAATAAATACATGAGTATGAGTCCTTCTTGTATAGTATTGGATATGTAGGCAACATCTTTTGATGGTAGGGTGATTTAGGTCGGCTCCACACTATATGCCCACTAAAGCATTTTTTCCCAAGGTCAAATTGAAAATGGAAAGCTTGGGTTTTTCCATTCACAACTAGTGATAGTTCATGACATATATTTGAATACACCTCAAAGAAGGTGAAGCCAAAACTAGAATCATCTAAGTGGTCACATCTTGTTAAACTAAATGCTACATATAAGACAATCACAGTGGACTCAGATAGTAGTGTCGATGAAACTATCTAGGTTTGATGTAACTATCTGAAAAGTAAGAGACACCAGATGCAAAATTTGAAAATTATTCCTAGACTTTATTCCCTCCTAATTTTACCCTGATTGAGATTCATATCTACATTATCGTTAGATCTAGATAAGTACTTTGTTTTATGTCATCTTTTATATCTAGCATAGTTATAATTTCCTTTAATATCTTATCTTAGTTAAATAAAGTTAGTATATGGTATATCTAAGTTTAGCAATCAATAATATTATTGTATATCTAACATTCAACATTGTGTCCTATCATTTTCATATTCTTAACACTATCTAACTACAAGGATCCACATCTAAAATTTGGGTTAAAATTTTGGTTTACCCAATTCATGTGAATATACAAGTTTTTATATTATAGGGATTTCAAATGTCTTTGGTTTTTATCTTATTGTGATGAATTTTCATAATTGAAGCTTTACCCTAGGGATTTACCTTCTCTTATCACAATGGTTTCATGTGCAAATACTTGCAATTGGATTCTTTATTGATTATCACATTTTGGCCTCCAAATAGGTACATTTAAAAATTACTCACATGTATTTTTTACTCATATTATTTATGTAAAAATCTCTTTAATTTTGCCAAAATATTGTATGTATTTTCTAAATTTAAAAATTTACTATTTTTAGTAAATTTTGACCTACAATCATTACATGTAATTTTGTTTCCCTATTTTTATGTGTTCAGTTCATTTCCTATTTTTAAATTAAAACATGTCTCATGTTTTCAATAAAATAATCCAATAATCCTAAATTGTTATAATTTTTCAATCATGTTTCCCATGGATAGTTTGTGAATTATTTCATGATCCAATACCTTATAGTGGTTATTAGTTGTTATGTTTCATGCTTGATTCAATTAATTAAGGCTATAAGAAGTTTAAAATCTAAAGATTTAAAAATAGTCAAATCAAATAATGTTCCTAATTGAAACAAAATTCAAACTTTTCTTTACCAATCTCATTGTAATAATGTGGATCCTAACTCTAAGGATTGTGATAGCTATCATCCATCTAACCAAGTCCATGCTATCACTCTTTCAATAGGTAAGGTAGTGTTGACTAATTATAAATCCTAGGTTAAATTTAGTGAACCCCCCTATATTCAAACCTTGATTTGTCATAAGTTTCTTAGCCTTATTGATGATCATTTTGGCATTATTAGCCTTATTTAAGGTTATTTTGATGAAATTAGGGTAAATGTCATTTTGGACCATAGGTTGTCTAGCCAATTCATAATATAGTCAAGTTGGTCAAAGGGGTTTATGTGGTGTAAAGGGGTCCTATTGGACATGTCAATTGATGTCAAGGTAAAATTTCTCCCCACTAATCCATACCATGCTTATAAAGATGGTGAGTCAACCTTATAACATTTTATCCTTCTCTCAAGGCATTTTATTACCCCTATTATAATTCCCAAAAGAGGTTTTATGATAAAAGTAAAAGTGTAAAATGGGAAAAGGAGGTGAAAAAAAAATTCTAGGTTCATACTAACATATCCAAGCTTTAAGAACTTTTGACATTTCATTTAAAATAATTTTAAGGTAAACTAGTTAATCTTCATGGTAGAAAATAGAGGTTTTAAGTTGGTCCATACAAGTGTGTCAGATAAAAATATTGTCTATGAATGTTTACATATTAATATATGTATCCGAAGCTTATATACATGTTTTAGATGGAGTTTCCAATCAAAATAGGTTAAAATAAACATACTTTACTCATCAAGCTCTTTGACAACTTGGGAGAGCCCTTCATATTCGTAGATAGTTTAGATAGGAGAGAATATGAAGGTATAAAATTTTGGGAATATGAGGGGATTATATATATCTTGAATTTTTTAGAATTTTTTCTCATATTTCCTCTCCCTCCTTTATGAACAATCACTAACAAGGTAGGGCACTCACAGTGTCTTATCCATTCAGCTAGGGTACCAGTTTATTATATTTTCTTCTTTCCTAAGCATGGTGATAGAGAAATGTAAGGTTAAAGATATTATTGGGATTATAAACCACCTTACTAAAAAATTATAAAACCTCATCTCACATGTGTGAGCTTAGGGCGACAATAAATCCTCATTGGAAGAAATTTATAAGGTGACAAATATGGTTTTTTGGTGCCTTGAGGGATCCAATGGTTGAAAGTATATTGGTGAAGTTCCCATCAATTACACACATAATATTGATATTATAAAACATTTTCTTAATAATTTCATGATCTAAAACCTTCCTTTATGATGTTGACCTATAATCTTCTATAAGCACACAGTGGATAGTCAGAATACAAGGGTCTCAATCTTCCTTAGGAATCCTATGGTCATCTTAAAGGTTTCCATATCTCCATAGCATGATGAGGATATTTACCTAGATTCAATAGGATTTTTAGTGAATTAAGGATGTGTTTGAAGATAATGAGACTCAAAATCTATGAGTGGGAAGGTTTAAGATTGTTTTGTCCACCCATTGGTCTACAAACATGTCACTAGATGTTAGTGACTCTAAAAAACCATTTTACATTATGTAAAGGTTCAAAAAGTCTAATATATGTCTCCAAATATACGCTTATCCTTGATTGGCCACATAATATCATGATGAAAATCATATATGGGTGACTAGGCCTTAAGTCCCATACAAGATAGTCAACAAGCCTAGACTGACATGAAGGAAATACTGGTTCTTCTAAAATGGGATGGTTAGGAAGGAACATAAAGACATTTAGGGAAAATTTAAGGATTGAAGGAATAAATTTTATATATATGAAATATCAATATTAGAAAACACTCTCAAAAATGTAGTTAGGCAGACCTACACATAGTATAAACAACCACATGAGAGCATGATTTCAAGAGACCTTGATAGATTATTGATTTTTTGGTTAGAATATTGAGTACATGGGGAAAAATCTAAGAATTCATATTACATATTTATAAGTCTGAAAATGAATATAAAAAATTTCATCAAGAACCTACTCCAAACTCAGTCTAAGAGAAGATAAGTCTCAGTCTAGGCCTAGAATTGTTACCTATAGACTTGATTGTAGTTGAGGAGAAAGGTTCAAAAATAAACCTTTTCTTGATGGTATAAAAATCAATAAGTTTTCATTAACATTATTTTTAACTCATAAGAATAATATATCATCAAACTCCATCCCTCAAAGTGGCTCTACATAGTCAAGAAGCCTAGGGACATCATGTATAAGAATAATTGTAGGAACATGATAGAATGGAGAAAAGAGACCTTATTTAGATGTATTTAAATTTTTGAGATACTAAAATATTTAGTAACCCTAGAGGAGGGATTATAAATGTTGTATGAGGAGGTTTGAGTTCATAGTCCTAAATAGACCTAACTTTTGTCTACAGGGAGGACCCTAGTAAGAATGTCAAGGGGTGGTAAATCATGAAATAAAGTGAGGCGTGAAGGTGAAAACATGGTTTCCAATTTGCATTATAAACATTATGGTGTTATCCACTAGATTAATTTATCCCATTAGAGGCAAAAAAGAACCTAATGGCATTTTAGGCCTAGATAGGCCTAAATAGGCCTATGCATGTAATCTAAGGGTACTTTAAATGTTCAAGGGGATAATAAGGTTAGATGAGACTCAAAGAACCTATTAAAAGGAGTTATGGTCATATTTCTCATATTAATCCATTTCATGACAATATCAAATACCAATAAGGATAGAATTCATGCCCATAACTTAGATAGGCTTAGCTACCACTTATAGGTAGAATGCTCAGGAAAGGTTAAGGCAGGTCTGAGCCCTAAATACAAATTATATTTAGGTATTAAAATAAGTGCCTTATTTATTTTCCAAGCATTCAAACCATATCCATTAAATTTTATAATCCCTAGGAAACAATGAGAGATTAATGATCTAAATAGGTGTAGACACCAAATTCCTAACACCATTTGTGTTGAAATTATCAATCTTACTTTATTTGTACTCAAATGCACATTTTAGGTCAAAATCAATAAAATTCACTAAATGATTCAAACTTGTCATTTAAAAGTGCCAATTTAGGTCAAATTATCCCTAAATGGGGCAATGTAATTTATGGGCCAGCTAACTTTGATCAATTGATTTCAAGTCAAAATGATGATTTCATCTTTTTGTGTTCTAGATCACTCTTTTATTCTCATTTGTTGGTACAAATAATGTGTCTTTTCTATTTTATGTTATAAACTTCATAAATGGGAATATGATTCCAATGCATCTAACATCACCTTCCAATTCTTCCTGAGTCAAATTATGACTTAAGAATATGATTTTTTGACCATTTTGATTAATTAAAAGCCAATTTCCAAATAATTGCATAAATGTTGATTACCTTGTTTAAGGATAATTAATCAAATTCAAGATATTAATTGGATTTTACATTAGAGTTATATAATATTTATTTTTGGAAATTGATTTCTATTATTTGCATCATCAAGTGATGTCATCTATGGGTGGCATCCATCAAGCCATAAGTGCATAAAATACAAGGATTATGGGTCTACCATTACTCTTTATTACCTCCCATGCCTCATTAATGTCCCTTATTCCAAATTCATGATGAGTATAATTATGGATTTAATTACAAATATTGAATTAATATTCAACCAAACATCTTCATCTCAAGATAGACAGTTTAGGTTAATTTTAGTCATTCTTGAAAATGTATAAATAGAGAAGCCATGGACATCATTTTTAAGCTTGATCTGTGTAAAGTTATTATGTTGAATTGTCTCCATAATCCTTTTCATTTGACCATTGACTTTAGTTTCAAGCTTCATTCATAGGCTAATTTATTGATTTCACATCTTGAGTCTAGTCTCCAAGAAGTGTTCTTGAGACCATGGAAGAGTTATTTCACCATTTTTGACAAAGACAAGGATGATTGATCAAGGGAGAACACGTTTGTGAGCCACTCTTGGATGTTGGAATCTATTTGGGAAGGTAACTAGTATTCTTTATTTCATATTTTTTCATTATCATTTACAAATTCCCTTTGAATTGATAGGCTTAATAAGTTAGTTCTCTATGCATTTCTAGTGGATTTATGGACTGATGTTTGATTAACTTTATTTGTAATCCTCTATACATTTTATCAATCCCAGTGGGATCGTAACCCACAAATTTTCTCACAAATCCTTTACAAGCAACCTACTAACTATTGTCATGTAGGATCTTGGAGTATGGAAACAAAAAAGCAAAAATTTGAGAAAAAAATTCCATTTTTATAAACCACAATTTTATTCTTGAGATAGTCTAGCTCAACTCTAGTTCAACCCAACTCAGCTGTGATTCATCCCAACTTAGATTTGGTTCAGCCTAACTCAGCTCTAGTTCATCCCAACTCAGCTCTGGTTCAACCCAACTTGGCTCTAGTTCATCTTAACTCAGCTTTGGTTCATCCTAACTTATCTCCAGTTCATCTCAATTTAGATCTAGTTTAGCCTAACTCAGCTCTGGTTCATCTTAACTTGACTCTAGTTCATCCTGACTCAGCTATGGTTTAGCTTGACTCTATTTTGGTTCATCCCAACTTGACTTTGGTTCATCTCAACTCGCCTGTCAACTCAACTCACCTGTCAACCCAACTCACCTATCAACTCGACTGGACTATCCAGCCTAACTTACTTGTCAACCTAACTCACCTATCAATCCAACTCGCATGTCCAACCTAACTCACATATCCAACCTAACTCACCTATAAACTTGAATTGCCTATCCAACCCAACTTTCCTATCAACCTAACTCACTTGTTAACCTAACTCACCTTTCAACCCAAATCACCTATCCAACCTGATTCAACTATCAACCTAACTCTACTGTCAATCTAAGAGCTCATTTTTAAAAGTTTATTATCTCATACTCAAAAGTGCTTCAAATCTAAGAAACTTGCTAACATTTTTCATCTAGGATCTACATGGAAAGTCATCTAAGTAAACTAAATTAGTTCCTTTCACACTTCATTTTAATATTTTAAAATGAATTAGTAACTTTATTTTTGGGATTAATGAAAAATTTAGATGCTTAAGTGAATGCTTTTATAATTATTCTTTCAAAGTTAAAACATAAGAATAAGTGGTCAAAATAACACCACCCAATCTTTTAACTTAGTGCTTAAAAATGAACTCACCTTTCCAAGCTTTTTGTATTCAATTAGTTGTTTAATCTAGTTTTTTTGGCAAAGAGAGGGATGTCATGTGTATGTTATTACACTTGCCCCCTTTAGGGAATCCTTGGAATCAAAAGTTCCATTCCTATTTCAAAAATCCTAGTCCAAGGCTTAAAAAGAATTCCATCTAAAGCACTCCCCAAAAACTCTTCATAGTTTGGGTGACCTTGAAAACAACCCTAATGTCTTTATTTTTATGCAAAATTGGATTGTGATGGGGACTTCATCATCTCTCATAAGTTATTTAGGGAATATTTTATCAGGGATTTCATCTCCTGACATTGATTTCACCCACTCCCACTAAGATCAGAGGTTTGAGTAGTTAAACCACCTTCTAGTGATGGAGTTGCACACGAGATGTATCTACACTTTGGACATCACACTACACTGAGCAAAAAGTAAGATGTAGTGTTTACAAAAAGGACTAGACATTTTTTCAAGAATTTAAGTTCCATGGACACCCAATTTTTGTGCTTTCTTTTTGCATCATTTGGAAGTCATTGTGTAATTCATGCCCCTAGAATGATCATAAACCTACTAGTTTAGTCAACCCCACTTTATCATACCTTGTCAATTTAGACTTAAAACATTTTTTTATCATTAGCTTACTTGGTCTTGATTTGTGTCTAAAACTACTTGTTAACTTAATGAACATAACCAAAACACATTGTCTCCAAAATTATTGAGCAAGGGAGGCGTTATGCTATCCAATTGGAAGATTCATCTTTTCTTTATTAAAATTATTATCAAACACTTTATGTCATGTCATCCACTTTGGCACAGTCATGGTACCCAATTAAGTCTAGATATTTTACCTAATTTGTTTAAGTCTCTTATTTATAATCCACATTTGAAATTGAACCTTTCTATGTTTTAAGGGTTGGTGTGTTAAATTGGGTTCTCCATTTGTACATTAAAATTTTTCCCAACTTGGATTGAGGATGATTTATTAGACTCAAAATCACATTATCATCTTGGTAGACTCAAGTCATCTTTCGTATGACTTATGCTTTCAGTCCTAGAACATATTTTATCCTACTAGAGCCATGTGGCGATGTTGTGCCACACGTTTGATTCTAGCCTTGTACTTAGTGATTCACTCATGTTTTTACATCTTGAGGTATTTAGTTCATTTTGTATTTTTTTATAATCAAGAGATCTTTCCTCTAATTTTCTAGGGTCAACTCCTCAAAGTTGAAACTAGATTTTATGGTATAAATGTATGACAAAGATCTAGGCTTTGGTGTACTAGTTTTTACATTAGATCTTTGAGTTACCTTACCCTCTTCTAATCTATATGATTTTAGCTTTACCAAAGGTTGATTAAATTCATGAACTAATTCTTATAATTCTATGTGGTTATAAGCCACCCTCTATTTGTAGTCTCTTTGGTGCCTTAGTCATTCTTTTGAATTAAACCAAGCATACCTTATTTGAATGTTTATGAAACATTATCCAAATCTTGACAAAATGTTAAGAACACTCTTTTTAAAGAATGACACTAAAGTAAACTTACAATAGGGTTTCATATGGCCCTAATTTCAAGGAAGAGCATCTTTATGATGGACGTAAACAATCCGTATTATTTGAGGATGTTGCCCTATTTGGGCCTATCTATTGAAAACCAATTGCATCCATGGTGGTTGTTGTACATCATCCTCATCCTTCCCCTTCAATTTGTGATCCACACTTAAAGTTTACTATTTTAGGGTATCCTTCTTATCCTTTAGCTTGTATGAGCAAAGAAAACTCTGTAATACATAAAGGTTACCATTTTAGGACGACCTCCTTTGGTTTTCACAAGCAACCAAATTAAGAAGCGTCTAGTCATTATAATTTTAGGACCTCCTCCTTTGGTTTGCACAAGCAAAAAAATTAATAAGAATCTATTTGTTACCATTTTAGGACCTCTTCCTTTGGTTTTCATGAGAAACCAAACTAAGAAGTATCTAGTCATCACCATTTTAGGATGTCCTCTTTTGGTTTGCACAAGTAACCAAATTAAGAAGCATCTAGTGATTACCATTTCAGGACCTTATCCTTAGGTTTGAACAAGAAACCAAATAAATAAGTATCTAGTTATTACCATTTTAGGACCTCCTCTTTTGGTTTTCACAAACAACCAAACTAAGAAGCATCTAGTCATTACCATTTTAGGACCTCCTCCTTTGTTTTTCAAAAATAATCACAATAAGAAGCATCTAATCATTACCATTCTTGGCCCATCACTAGTTTTTGATGAACCTATTATTGAAAAACCTTTATTTGATGAACCACTTGTGTTTGATCCCTTCTGTAATAGTCTAATTTATGAAGAGTCCATTATTGAATCCCAAACCAATATTCCTGCTAAACCAAATATTCCCCGCATTAGAAATTTAATGTTGATTTATGAGCCTAAACAAGAACCATTACCTATTAAAGATCCATCTTATGAGGATCAAAATGTGTTCAAAGTTGATATTTTAAAACCAATTGTGAACTAAAACCAAAATGTTATTTTTGAAACACCCATTTGTGACAAGTCAAATTGTGATAAGTTACCTATTCATATGTTACCTATTTTTAAAGATCTTCATCTCCTTGACAAGCTAGTCTCTATAGAGTTATCTCTTGATCTTTTCCAACTCATTGAGGAGTCTCACTTTGAAAGACATGATTTTGTTGAGATATCCCTTTAGTGGTTCCTTCTCTTTGAGGGGACTTAATTATATGATTTAGTCTATATTCAAACCTTTCAAGATGAATCAATTTTTATTGAGACAATTATCCCATCATAGAGCATTACTTATCAAAAATTTAGCATTCGACAAAACATTATAAAAATAACCATATTTGATGAAGAATCAATATTAGAGTCATGTTCCATTTTTGAACCAACATTAGATCTAACATTAGAAATAGAATCACCATCAGCAGTGACATTGGATTCAAAGTCCCTTGCTTCAAAATCAAATTCAAAAATATATTATAATATTCATTGTTACAACATTACTTACAATTTCCTTGTAGATCAATTTGAATATATTTGTGATCCTTATATAGTCTTTTAGGATGTTTACTTTAGCATCGACACAAGTTATCCTAGTATCTTATACAAGGATTGTGGTACCATTCACCATCCCATTATTACCACCCAACATAGCCATTATACTGACATTCCACCTTCCACAAGTGTCAATTGGGAATGATAGAATCACACTTTGTTGAACTGCATCCATGGTGACATACCATTTATAGAATATCAATGGGGTCAAGACCAAATTCATTCAAACGAAGAATAATCTTCTTGTGAAACCTTTTTAGAGGCACAAGGGGATAATCAAAGATCAAATTAAGCATCTTTTAGTGAAACCTTTTTGAAGGTGCTATAAGACAATTAGAGTCAAATGTTAACATCTCTTTGTGAAACCTTATTAGAGGTGCTATGGGATGATCAAAATAAATTCATTGGTGAAAACCTCATTGAGGTGCCAATAGCTAAGCACAAAAGTTATTCATTATTTACTGGAGATATTATTCACATCAAATCAAAATATCTTCTAATCTACAACATAATCACATGGTAGCTACTCTTAAGATCAAGAAATAGACCAATTTAATGGTCCTATCAAGAGTATATTCAGAGGTCTTTAGCCCCACCACAACCAAAATTATATCAAATCTAGTATTAACAACATTACATGTGACTAAAATTCCTCATCTTCATTTGTTTCCCATCCATTATACATTTTATTATCACCCACCCATTCATTACCCACTTATATCTATTATCACTGGCAACAGTTTCCTTTGTTGAGGTTATAAGGATATCTTGTATCGACATTTGAAGGAAGCAAAATCAATGATCTATGAAGATCATAAACACATTATTGAAATCTAGATCAGTGACAAGTTCTTAATAGAGCAGTTATTCTAAAAGGGAATTGGGTAGCAACTTTATAACTGATTATTTTTGTTGTCTCACATATTGAATAGGACATGCATCTCCATTGAAAAAAATTAGTAGAACCATTTTATCATTTATCCATTTACCCATTGAACATTTTCCTTGCCTCATCTCTTAGATCAACCCTATAAAACCCTTTTTAGGCATTATTATACCGTTATGATCTATGAACCATGCTATTTGAACTACATTGACTTGAGGTCCTTTGGGACTATGTAGGTAACACTCAATTTTTATTCAGGTCAGCTTAGTCACCCCCTTTCTATGCTCTCACCATTTTATGAACAACTTAATCCTATGCTCTCACCATTTTATTAGAAATTTAAGCCAATCATTACTTGGGGGTAGCTTTATTGCCACTATATCCAATTTTATTATGAACATTTTATTATACCATTTATTTATTATTGACCAAGGCTTAATTTCAATCATCTTACCAATTATATATTTTTTTATCTTGGTTCTTTTTGTTTATCCTGCACTTTTTGTGGGGGATTCTAAGCTAGTTTCAATAGTTTTTGAATGTCATGTCAAATGATAGTCTATGGAAGTAGTGTGACATTTGATCTATCAAGTTATATTTCTTTTATTATCTTATTTAGTATCATTAATTATAACCACTTATGGGAAAATTAGTATTATTTTGGTACCCATTATTATAACCACCTTTGGGAAAATTGGTAGTATGATACTATTTCCTAATTATACCTATGGGCAAATTAAGTACAATGCCTTTTTATCATGCATTATCGTATCATTTGGTCATTATTATTATCACTTTTATTGTCATTCACCTTTGTTTATAAACTTGTTGTGACCTAGTTAGTTTTTCATCACCTTTTATGTGTGCAAAATTACTATGACTCGGAATTATTTTGGGGTTATATAGGCCATGTTCAATTCATGTCAAGGTCAACTCAGTCCTCTTTATCATACACTCTTGCCATATTGTGAGCATTTTAAGTTGGTGCACTCTCATTTTTTCATGAGTTGAACCATTTTGTATCTCTTAAACCTCAATCGAGTTGAGATACTTCAAAAATTCTAAAAACATTCATAAAACATTCAAAAACTCAAAAACATGTTGTCTGTGTTTATTTGATTGTTGTTTGTTGTCTAGTCTTTTGCTTTCCTGTTTGGTCTTGCTTCTTTGTTTTATTTTCCATGTATATCTTGATGGTCAACATAGATCTTAACTATTTGAATCTTGATCTCATGTTGTTAAGATGTATTGTTTCCTTTTCCTTTTTCTTTGTTTTTTTTAAAAATGTAAAGAGCTATAACTCTGGTTTTGGTCATTGTTTCACCATTATAATTAGTTATAGGTATTCACATTTAAACTGGCTTCATACAATTGGAATATTATGTCATTTTAATTTATTCATACTTATGATGCCTAATTAATTTTTTTATAAAAATCACTTTCTGCTCAAGTCTCAAAGTCTTAATGTCAACATCACTCTAATGAATACTTCTCGAAGACACTTTTCATAATCTAGGCTCATGATATAATATTATCCATCTAAGTAGTATGCATTTTATCACTCAAATCTATGCTTAGACATGTATCTATTTACATACATTGTGATTCTAATCAATTCCTAGTCAGTTTTCATCATTCCTCAATCTATTCTCTCCCAAACATGTGTGAACTACATTGTCATGAAGTTCATGTTTGAACATAAGTCCATAAAACTATGTTGGTAGTGCTCAATTTCTATTAAAGTTAGCTCAGCTATCTTTCATTCTTCTTTTCTTCTCTTTCATCACTTTGTGTATTCTCATGTGCTTGGTTTTATATGGCTTTATAATCCATTACACCATCACTTTTATGTTTGCACCCACTCACTTTAATCTATCTTTTGGGTTATATCTTTGAGATATTTTTCTTACCAATTACCCATGTTGGGGCCCACCATCTGCACCACATCTGAATCAAATCAGCTCTATAGGGTAAAACCATTATTTACTCTTTATCAATGATCAAAATTATCCCTACTGAGGTAAAACTATTTTATCATTATCATATTTAATCTATTGGAGTAGTTATTATTAAATTCTCTTTGGAGACCCTATTCTAGTAGTGCTTCCCTTCTTGAAGCAGAACATTCTCTCTTTTCTTCTAATTCTAGGATCTCCACATTAAATCCCATGATGGTAATATTTTAGTGTGTAAATTTTCTTGGGATTGATCAATACCATAAGCACACAACTTTTACTCTCAAATTATAAATGTCTATAGTGTGTCCCTTACATTTATGGATTTTATCTTTCCCATTCCCCCTATCTTTGGGGCTTTTTATAACTCTAATTATATTTTTATCATTGATGGTAATCACATGTACAAGAATTATCTCATCTAGATGTGATCTATTCCATGGGTTAATCTCTCACTTTTTCTCTCCTTTTGAGAGTCCATCCTTTGCTTTCATCCTAGTATGTCCTCTCGAGGGGGCATCATGAATCTATTCAAATTTCTTCTTGACAAATCCTTTCTTTGAAAAGATGTTGCTTCACCTAAATGTCTCGCTATACCTTCTAAAATAGGGGTAAAATTTAGGCATCCAATTCCTAACACAATTTGTGTTGAAATTGTCAATCTTACTTAATTTTCACTCAAATGCATATTTTAGGTCAAAATACATAAAACATGCTAAATGCTTCAAACTTATCATTTATAAGTTATAATTTAGGTCAATGTGTCCCTAAATGGAGTAATGCAATTTATGGGCTAGCTAACTTTGATCAATTCATTTAGAGTCAAAATGATGATTTCACCTTTTTGTGCTCTAGATCACTCTTTTCTTCTAAATCATTGGTACCCATCACGTACCTTTGTTGTTTTGTGTTATAAATATCCTAAATCGGAATATGAATCCAACACATATAACTTCACCTTTCAATTCTTCTTAAGTCAAATTATAACTCAATAATATGACTTTCTAACCATTTGATTAATTGAGGGCCAATTTACAAATAATTACACAAATGTTGATTAACCTTGTTTAAGGCTAATTAATCCAAATCAAGATCTGAAGTGGATTTTCCATGATAGTTATAGAATATTTATTTTGTAAAATAATTTCTATTATCTACATCATTAGGTGATGTCATCTATGGGGTGGTATCCATCAAACCATAAGTGCATAAAATATCAAGATTTATGGGTTTCCCATGCCTCTTTATTACCTCCCCTGCCTCATTAATGTCCCTTCTTCCAAAGTAATGATGAGGATAATTATGGATTTAATTCCAAATATTGAATTAATCTTCAACCACACATCTTTATCTCAAGATGGATGGTTTAGGTTAATTCTGGTCATTCTTGAAAATCTATAAATAGAGAAGCCATGTACATCATTTTTAAGCTTGATTTGTGAAAAGTTATTGTGTTGAATTATCTCCATAATCCTTTGCATTTGACCATTGATATTAGTTAAAATCTTCAATCATATGATAATTTAGGGATTGTGCATCTTGAGTATAGTTTTCTAAAAGTGTTTTTGAGACCATGGAGGAGTTTTTCCACCATTGTTGACAAAGATAAGGATACTTGATCAGGGGAGAACATGTTTTTGAGCCATTCTTAGATGATGCAATCCATTTGGGAAGGTAACTAGTATGATTTATTTCATTTTTTTCTTCATTATCATTTGTGAATTACCCTTGAATAGATAGTCTTAATTATTTCTCTACACATTTCTCTTGGATTTATGGACTAATGTTTGACTAAATTGCTTTGTAATCCTTTCTACAATAGGCTTATTAAGCATGTGCATATCAGTTCATGGCTTACACATACTTTTTAGGTGATATAAGGTGAAAACATATAAAAAGGTAGTGTGAATAAAATTATAGGTTTTGCATCATGGTAAGATCCTCGAGTAAGTCATGGAAGTGATCAATCAAGCCCTTAGGGCTACATAAGAGTGATTTCTTATAAATCCTAGGTAAGGGAATATAGGGTAAACAGAAGACATAATTGAATGATAACTCAACCCTAAGGATTTTATCAACCTTAAAACATGTTATAGGTGTTTAAGACACCATTAAAACTAAATAAGGAAGAATAACAACTATTCAATCCCTAATTCTACTATCAAGCACTTAGGTTGATAGTGAAGACACTTAAGACATAATCATGAGAGAAATAGAATAAGATGGAGTTTGAATATTTGGATATAGTTTCAAAAATATGTAAATAAAATGGAGAAGATGCTATGATGATGTTGAGTTTATCAATCTACCTACTAGAATCTAAGACTCAAACTAGGTCTACAAGGCCTAAAGCCATGTCTAGGCCTCAAAACCCACCATCACATTGAGGCAGATAAAAACCTATTAAGTAAGATTGATGACCATAGATAAATGTTTGATAATGATTTAGGTCTTAATTAAAGTATCTAAAGTAGAAGAAAGTAATAAAATGTTCAATTTGGTCTTGATACCTACCTCGATCTCCACATCCCCTATTAGCCACCTTGAGCCACTAATTCAAGTGCCTAGATTTTTCATAGCTATGATGATGTTGAGTTTATCAATCTACCTACTAAAATTTAAGACTCAAACTAGGCCTACAAGGCCTAAAGCCATGTAAAGGCCTCAAAACCCACCATCACATTGAGGCATATTAAAACCTTGTAAGTAAGATTGATGACCATAGATAAATGTTTGATAATCCACACCAAACATTGGGTCTGTAGATGCTAAGAGAAGGTGACCTAGTCACCTAGATTGGCATAATTGCATATGTATGTTGCTTGTAAAGGCCTATTTCATGGTATAAGACATTGATTTAGACCTAAAACTCACATATTCACACATTTTTAATTTATCATAAAAAAATATCATGTCCACCAAGCACCTAATAGTCAAGTAACTAGTCCTATTTGTCTTAGTAGGCCTACTTGGGTCAATAAGGAGATATTAAAGTTGGCATAGAGGGACTTATATAAGTTTAAATGTATAATAATTAAACCTTGCTACTATCATCATGAAGGGAATGAACACACATCATGGTCATTATGGAAGGTTGGAGTAGTTTTCATTGGTCTAGTCAACAGGCAAAGGATGATGGGATGCTTAATGCTTATAAAGGCCTAATTATACCTCATTTACACTTTGTAACTACCATAAGAGAAGTGATTAGCAATTTTGGTCATGGTAATGACTTAGATGAGGTAACATAATCTCAAACCAGCCTCCACCACTCCACCTCAATGTCTAAAGGGCTCATTGAAGACCACCAATCAAAAGACCAATGTATGGAGGGAGTATGATGGATTGTCATGACTAATGTAACTAATTATAGAGTGTGATATGGTAATTTATGGAATATACCTATCACCTCCACACCATTATACCTCTATTTAAATACTCATTTTTCTATTTATTTAAGTCTTAAAGCCATTGCATTCATCCCTCAGCTAGGTGTAGTAAAACTCTACCAAATTATATCTTGAACCTTGAGAACCAATAGAGAAAAGAATTGTTTGTAGACTTGTCATTACCATTTATGTTTCATGTTTATTTATTTTTAGAAAGTGTGATGTTTGGTCTCCTTTTTATTTTCTTCCCTTCACCTAACTGTTATAGTGTCATCCTATGCAAGTCATGTGAAGTGTTAGAGTGTGGTAGTTGTATTGAAGAGTGAGTTGGTTGATAGTTCCTCAAGTAGGCCTTTCTTTATATTGACTTCAATTTGAATACCTCCCACATAGCCTCCACATTAAATATTTATGTTTAGGATTTCATAAGGAAGCATGTTTGGTAATTAAGTTTTTATATGATTCACAAAGTGTTGTCAAAGATTAGTCAAGAGAGGATAAGATAAATATCAGTGCATCACCATCTTAAAGATAGGTTTATTTTCATGTTTTCATTATATCTCTTTTCATCCCAATATTAGTAGGTCCTAGAAAGAGATCTTAAGCTAATGTACTAGGGGAGCTATCCCCATAAACTATAGGTTTGGTCTTCTTATGGGTAACCCATAGCATTTAGGCCAATCCTATGTTACCTAAATCTTGAAGATAATTAAACTATCTCCTTCAAAGGGTGTATCTCAGAGTGCTAATAGTTTTGGCATGCCCAGCGGGACTATATTAAAGCATTAGAGATCACTCTCTTACAACACTTAGTCATCTCAAAGAGGTTAAAGCACCTTAGTAACATATTTATAGTTAGGTTTCATGTTATAAGGCATCACAGGGTCATTCTCTCAAGGTAAGAATAGTTCTCATTGATGGTTCACACTATTATCGATGTGTCTCATGATGAGTTATGGCTGCATATGGAGAAAACTTCTATCATACACCTCATTATCATCAGCCCTATGACCCATATAAACACTATATTAACCCATATCATCCATAAAATTCTCTATGCTTCTCTCCTTCTATCCAAAATTAGCCTCTTTATCAACTTGTTGTCCCTTATAGTCAGCTAAAGCAAAGTAATGATGATTTGAGCTTATAAATTGAGAAGCTAAAGGAGGACAGACACAGATTGAAATAATGTCTTTTATAATAAAAGGAGGTTGAACATCAAGAATTTATCCATCAATAATATGTCTTTGTAAACCAAGAGTATCCAACCAATGTAATCACCCCAACTCCTTTCCTTACCTATGTTATCATTGGAGAGTCCTTGGTCCATAATTGCTTGTTTAATGATAGATCAAGTTATTAATTTATTCCCAAGCTATTAGTTGATAACTTGACTTTGACATATGAACCTAATTTTAATTTTTTAATTGTAATCAAATAAATCATATAAAATGACATTTGGCCTCATCAAATAACTATAACTTACCCTTCATGCTTACCTCAAGCTCTCAATTGCACAAGAAAAGATTGTTGTAGATTTACCACCTTATTTTTCTCTATGTTTTTCTAATGACTTTATGGCCAATATTAGGGGTAATTATATTTTGATTTATCTTTTATGGTCTGCAAGAATGGGTATGGTGTAGGAGTCAAAATCAGATATAGACCACTCTCCAACTTTTATCTTGAGCCTTACACCAAACACCTTAGTTAAAAATTTCGTTCATCTTTCTACCCTTAGTCAACCTCCTTGTGTTCTAGATCCCATTCAAGATCCACACATACCTTCTTAAGAGCCTATAATAATTTAAGCTTGAAGATCTTCATGGACTAGAACCCCGTATTATATAATGTCTATTCTTGAAAGAGAAATTTCTCTTATGCATATTAAGAATCAAGAAGAGGAGAATTGTATGGAGGCTAGTTTAGGAGATGTCTTAAGTTTTCCAAGTCCGCCATCCATCCCTCATAGTGAAATCATTCATGATGATCAAGGTACATCCAAGTTTGACAAGATAATTGAAGAATAAAATAAGACAAATGTATTATCTAAGTTTGATACTCCTAAGGCTCCAAGTTGGAAGAACACTCTAGTATCTATCAAGAAAGCTAAAAAAGTACCTTGACCTCCTACCCTCTCCTCTTATGAAGATGAATAAAATGCATTAAAGATAGAATTCATGATTTGGAGGTCATATTTGTAATGATTTCAAATAGACCTAAAACCATTGGCATAACATAGGGCTTATTGAGAGATTTTTTATTGTATGCAAAACTCAAGAAATAGATCTTGTTTTCTCCCGATACAGCTAGTCAAAGTTTGGGTCAACAAGCAGTCAAAGTTGGTCAAACTATAAACATTGATCAAATTAGAATGTTTCAAAAATAGTTTTATGTGTAGATCACATCTCAAGCTTTATGAAACATTTTGAATAGACCAAATTTGAGTTTGTATGTAGAAGTTATGGCTAGTCTAAGTTGACCAATCCTATTGTGACATGTGGCTATAGGATAGAGTGGCACGTGGCAGTAAAGGTCCAATTAAAATGTAACATGTGGTAGTAAGATAGTGAAAAAAAATTGGGTGGTTTTTATCCTTCATATTTGATATCATAAGAAGTTGAGTTAGCTATCTTGTCAAGCTAGGGTACCAACAACCAAGATCAGGTCAAAGGTCCATCCTAAATGCCAAGTCATGACACTAGTTTTAAGCCAATGGATTAACATGAGACATGTCCAAACTACCACAAATCAGATTCAACCAGGCTTAGCACACCAACCAATATAGATGAATCAACATAGAACATGGCTAGGGTGGCATGATGTGTCATGAAGCCTGAATGAAATACGTATGCCAAAGGCATTTAACAATGCAAACATAATAGGCCTGATGTTTTAAACACCAACCTTATCTACTCCCTTACCAATATGCCAGTCGATGGGATCAAATAGTGATATTTTTGGTAAAAGGATAAGTGACCCAACATTGAACCCATGGGTTGAAGTAATATTTAAACTAACCAAGGTGGTATTTGAATAACAAGTTCTCAACTAAGTAGCTAAGGCATAAGGACCTATTTTCACTCATCTTTAGTTTTGAGGTACCTAGAGTGATTTCTAGGCTTTAGAGTTAACTGGTGAAATGTTCTAGACTCATATGGTTCTAACCATATGCTGAGTGTTTATATTTGAGGTTACTTGATGCTATTTTAAATGTCTTGAAGATAAGTATTAACATACTGAGTAGTGGGTAGTTTAGACCAGTTTGTGGAAATCACCATTTTTGAGGAATTTAGAAGCATTTTAAGCCTTTAGAGTAAACTAGAGAGTTGTTCTAAAATTCAATAAGCTTTTGGTATTATTAGTATTTTATTAATTTTAGTTAGTTTGGGACATTTTTTAAAGCCTCTAAGCGATAGTTTTGGCATAAAACTTTAGTAATGCGAGATTGCTTTCATGACAAGAAGGTGGAAAGTTTGACCATGAGTACCAAGAATTTTAGATGGTCTATTGCTAAGTTTTATACAATCTTAGAGAATCCATTTGATAATATTAATATTTTTTCCATGTACTTTAAATTCATGGAAATGGATTGGTTCATGTTTTAATCAAACCCAGAGACATAGCCTGAGTAGTGGGTGAACTCCGTTATCAACCTTGTTGTCATGAGTTGTTTATTGTGAGTTAGTTTTTGGCATTTTAATTGATCAAATTAATTATTGAATGCATATTAAATTAATTATGATAATTTAATAGAGAATTGTAACTTTGAGTTTAAAGATAGGTTAAATGGATAATAAATGAATTCATGACTTTTAATTCATTCCATTTTCAAATCCATTTTGATCAACCTTGATAAACATGTTTTTAAAGTCAAAATTTTGACTCATTTCATTCAAGTATTTTGATAAATTGAATGTTCTGAAAAAATTATCCATTGTAAAATTTTTTCACATGGTAATAGTGTAGAGTTTATAGATCAAGTTTGGTATTAGAGAAGTTAGTGTGCTAGGTTAGATTCTGATTGTGTGAATTAGATATTAGTTGTATTTAGTTTGGTTTTTCATAGTATTGCAGACTTTTTGGCCTTGTTAATACTCAATTTATAGTGTGTAGTTTGTGGGATTAGGTTATTTTTAGGGAATAGGAAACCATGGGAAATTTGTAAAACAAAGCTAAGCTTGATGAGGTTGAAGCAACTAACCAACAGATCTAGGAAGAGAATGATTTCTTGAGATCTCGATTGTACCCCTTGGATGAGGATATTACTCATTTGAAATCTGAGTTTCAAACCAAGGATGAGCTCTTGGTATAGATGTAGAGTGAAGAAAGACACAATATTCACCAAATGCCTTCCACTACAGATGTAGGTACTATGATTGATGAGTGCACTATAAGTTATTTATTTGTTAATTCCTTTCATTTAGTTTTAGATGTTATTTTTGGTAGTTTTAAAATACGCACTTATGGCATTGGATCTAATGTTAGAAATATTGTCATTGATGTCAAAGGTCAAGCATTATTGGTGATAAAGGCCCCATTGCATTTAATAATGTTTGTAATAGATATATCTTGGCTAATGTGTGTTAATATTTATTTAATATTAATGAATATATTTTTGGTTGCATATAAGACAAACGAAGGGCCCGTGGAGAAGTCAAAGAGTCATGGGGTAAAGACAAAAGAAGAATGGGATGTATTTTCCCATGAAGATTCATCTTGGGGAATTCCAAGAGTCAACAAGTGAAGACAAAAGAGGAAGGGCACAATTTCTCATGAAGGGACACTTTGAGGAATACGAAAAGTCTCCAAGGTAAAGATAAAAGAGGGAAGGACACTTTTGCTCATGAAGGGTCACCACATGACTTTTCAAAGGTAAGGATGTGAGGGTTCATACAGATTTGGTGCCATTTACCATGAGGATTGAAGGGTCACAAAGGGTGAAGGCCAAAGGTCATTTGGAAATCTATAAATAAAGGCTTGAGAATCCATTTGTAAGGTGTGTGAGATAGTGTTTGATTTGAGATAGTAATATCTTTCTTATAAGAGCATTTATGAGAGATGAATATGATTTGTATTTGTTATATCTAGCTTAGAAGAGCAAAGGTGAGAGAGAGGAAAGAGATATTGTAATGAACTATCATTTGTCGAGATAGCAACATTGAAAGATAGTTGTGTGGTATACACAAAGGGGTTGGTGCTCCTATGGGTTGGTGCTCATGAATTGTTATTGTGTTGGTGCTTATCAAAGGGGTCCATGCTCCTGTGGGTTGGTGCTCATGAATTGTTACTATGTTGGTGCTCAGAGTAGGTTCCTTTTGAAAAGTTTTATAGCTTGAAGGTAGATCAGGAAAGCACAAGATGACCATACATGAAGGTGCCTCTACAAAAAAAAGAGTTGTTGATCAAGAAGAAGAAGAGGATGAAGCTAAAGTGAATCTAGAATGAAAACTCATTTGTGCCTTAAAAGAGTTAAAAGTTGTTGAAAAAAAAATTGAAGATTGAAGCACTAGATTAAGAAAAATGAAAAGGATTCAAAGGAGATAATTGAGGATCTACAAGCACACTTTGAAGAAGACAAAAAGAATGAAGAATATCTAAGGGAATAGTTAAAAATAGTAAGAGAAGAATGTGAAAGGTATGTTATTGAAATTTCTTCTTTAAAATTAGATCTTGATAAAACAAATAAAGAAATCAATGATAGAGCAACCAATGATTCAAAATTTGAGAATAACACTAATATGATGAATAAGATATTAGAAATCCAAAAGGAAATATTAGATAAGATAGGTATCAATTTTGAAAAGAAAAAGAACTATGTTGAAGCTCTTACAAAAGAAGAAACAAAGAGGGAAAAAGTGAAGAATATAGAAGTCATCTCAAACAAAGAAGCCTAGAGGGAAAAAAAGCTATAAAAGGCAATTAGATCAAAGATACACAAACAAGTGATATATTTATGGTTACTATTTATATTGTAATGGATATGGTCATAAGAAATTAGAATGTAGAAAAAGAGCTAACATTCTCAGAAATAAGGAAAAGAAAAGTCATGTAGAGTCAAGCATAAGCTACAAATCTTTTTCTCCTCTATCAAGCTTTGATGAAGAGGCTATAATTTAAGTGTAACAACTTTGGACACATATCTCAATATTGTAAAAGTGTTTTCAAGTTAGTCAATAAGGACCAGGGTTTCAAGGATCCATTCATCAAGAAAAAGGTTCAGACTTGGCAGAAGAAACAACCTAAAGATTTTATGTTGGTCCAGACAGCTTTGCATGCAAGAAATGAAGAAAATCCATGGTTAATTAATAGCATATTCTTGAGGCACATGACAGGAGATAGAATAAATTTCATAACCTTGAAGAAGATCAATGGTGGCATAGTGAAATTTGGAGATAATACTACTGCTAGAATTGCTAGAAAAGGTACACTAAGTTTAGATAATGGTAGAGCTAAAATTGAAAATGGTTTTTATGTAGAAGATCTTAAACATAATATTTTGAGTGTAATTCAAATGTGTGATCGGGGGCACACACTAAATTTTTATGCAAAAGTTTTTGAAATTAGAAGAAAAGATTCAGATGTATTGGTTGCAAATGCTCAGAGAACAGGTAATAACTTGTATATGCTATCAGACATCAAAGGTCAAAAATGTTGTTTGAGTTAGATTGAAGAAAGTTGGCTATGGAAAAGGATAATGGGGCACATAAATTTTGACAATCTTGTCAACATTATAAAAAAGCAAGTAGTCAGGAATCTTCCATAGATTACAAAGCCATCTAACACGCTTTGTAGACCTTGTCAGCGTGGGGAGCAGACTAGATGGTGGTTCAAAACAAAAGAGTACTCGACCACTCAAATGCTAGAGCTTCTTCACACTAACCTATGTGGATCTATGAGGACTCAAATTACTCAAAGTGATAAATATTCCATTTTAATTATTGATGATTTTTCACGTATGACTTGGGTAATGTTTTTAAATAAAAAATTAGAAGATTTTAGACAATTCAAAGCATTAGTTGAAAATGAAACTAATTTGAAGATTAAGTGTCTAAGATCAAATTGAGGAAGAGAATTCATGTTAGATAAATTTATTGATTTTTGTGAAGATTTTGGAATAAAGAGATGTTATTCAATAGCCAAAACTCCATAGCAAAATGCAGTAGTTAAATAGAAAAATAGAACAGTTCAAGAGATGGCAAGGACAATGCTAAATGAATCCAAGATAGAAGATAAATATTAGAGAGAGGTAGTTGGTAAAATAGTGAATCTTAATAATAGAGCTTTATTAAGAGTCAACAGTGACAAGACACCTTATGAGCTATGGAAAGACAAACCAGCAATTGATGATTATTTCAGAGTTTTTGGTAGCAAATGCTTCATAAAGAAAACTGATGAAAAACTTGGTAAGTTTGAATCCAAAGCAAATGAAGGTATACTTATTGTTTATTCTTGTAAAAGTAAAGATTATAAATGTTATAACAAAAGAACCAAGAATTTTTTTCAAAGTGAAAGTGTTAGGATAGAAGAATATGGAACACAAAGAATCAGTGATCCAGAAGACATTCTTGAAATCATTGAAGAGGAAGGCTTTGAAGAATCAGATGAAGATGAGGAGAAGGAGAAGGAAAAAAAGGGCACCAAGACTCCATCAAAATACTTTTAGATAAATCATAATGAAAGTGACATCATTAGGGACATAAAAGAAGGAATTTACATCAAAAGAATGATGATAAGTGAATCTGAGCAAGTTAATTTCTCTTTGTTATCTAAACTTCAGCATAAAACTTTTTCAGAAGCTAGACATGATGAGCATTAGGTTAAGGCTATGGATGAAGAATCAAATCAAATAGAAAATAATGATACTTTAGAATTAGTGCCTATACCAAAAGATCATAATGTGATAGGAACAAAATGGGTTTATAGAAATAAGTTGAATGAAAATGGAGAAGTGACCCAAAATAAAGTAATATTAGTATGTAAAGGATATGCTTAGATTGAGGGAATAGATTTTGAAGAAACTTTTGCACCAGTGGCAAGGTTAGAGGATATTACAATGTTTCTTGCATATGCAGTATTTTAAAATTTCAAAGTGTTTCATATGGATGTCAAATCTACCTTCCTAAATGGGAATCTTTAAGAAGAGGTCTACATTGAGTATCCTGAGGGATTTATTCTCTTGAATATTAGTAACCATGTATGTAGATTGAAGAAAGCATTGTATGGATTAAAACAAGCTCCCAGGGCTTGGTATGCAAGACTTGATAAGTACCTACAAGATCAAGGATTCAAGATAAGATTTGCTAATAGTAATCTTTACATCAAAATAGAAGGTGAGCATCAATTGATTGTTGTGGTATATTTTGATGATATCATTTTTGGAGGAAATATTGAAAAGATGACAAGAATTTTTTGATAGAATGCAAAAAGAATTTGAGATGTCTATGGTTGGAGAAATATAATTTTTCTTAGGATTGTAAATATTTCAATCAAATAAAGGAATTTTCATATGTCAAAGTAAATATGCCAAGGAAATGTTGAAGAAATTTGGTTTTGAGGATTGTGCACCAATTGGCACACCTATGTGTATAGGAAATAAGGTGAGCAAGGATGAAGATTCACCTATTACAGATCAATGTTTGTATAGATATATGATTGGTAGTCTTTTATATTTGATAGCATCGAGGCCAGACATCATGCATGTAGTAGGTATGGTTGTAAGATATTAGTCATCTCTAAGAGATAGTCATGTTCAGTTGGTGAAAAAAATATTCAAATATATCAAGGGGACATTGGATTATGGATTATGGTATCCCATAGGTAAATATTTCACTTTGGTTGCTTATACAGATTTAGATTGGGTAGGGTGCTTGGATGATAGAAAGAGTACAAGTGGAGGAGCTTTCTTCCTTGGTGATAGCTTAGTATAATGGCTATGCAAGAAGAATAATTTAGTATCACTTTCTATAGATAAAGTAGAATATCTTATAGCAGTATTGTGTTGGACTCAAGTGCTTTGGATGAGGAAAACTTTGGAAGATATCAAGGTAAAGTATGATGAACCTATTTCCATTTTTGTGATAACACAAGTGCTATAAATATTTCAAATAATCTAGTAATGCATTCAAGAACAAAAAATATTCTCATTAGATATCACTTCTTGAGAGAGCAAGTTGCAGATCAATAGGTTAAGATGGAATATATTAGTTATATAGAGTAGATTGTAGATATTTTCACAAAGGCACTACCAAAAGACACATTTGAGTATCTGTGAGAGAAGTTGGGAGTAATTTCCTTTACTTCCTGCCATTGAGGTTCAACATCAGTTTAAGGGGAGCTAAGTGTTAGCTCTAGGTAGGCCCTTTACCATTGATGTCAAAGGGGGAGAATAATAGGTACATGTATAAGTGAAAAAATAGGTATAGGGAATAGGTATAGGTTGTTACTACTATATGTTTTTAGATGACAAGATGTGTAGGTGACAAGATATGGCAGTTTCAGGATTGAGGTTGACATCAATGACAAAGGGGGAGATTGTTGGAAATGTTTTCATTGAAGTCAAAGGTCTAGCATTATTGGTGATAAATGACCCATTACATTTAATAATGTTTGTAATAGATATATCTTGCCTAATGTGTGTTAATATTTATTTAATATTAATGAATATATTTTTTGATGCATATAAGACAAAAAAAAGGCCCATGGAGAAGTCAAAGAGTCATGGGGTAAAGACAAAAGAAGAATGGGATTCATTTTCCCATGAAGAGTCATCTTGGGGAATTCCAAGAGTCACCAAGTGAAGACAAAAGAGGAAGGGCACAATTTTTCATGAAGGGACACTTTGAGGAATATGAAAAGTCACCAAGGTAAAGACAAAAGAGGGAAGGACACTTTTGCTCATGAAGGGTCACCACATGAATTTTCAAAGGCAAGGATATTAAGGGTCATACATGTTTGGCACCATTTTCCATGAGGATTGAAGGGTCATAAAGGGTGAAGGCCAAAGATCATTTAGAAAGCTAAAAATAAAGGATTGAGAAGCCATTTTTAAGGTGTGTGAGATAGATTTTGATTTGAGATAGTAATATCTAGCTTAGAAGAGGATTTGTGAGAGACAAATATGATTTGTATTTGTCATATCTATCTTAGAAGAGAAAAGGTGAGAGAGAGGAAGGAGATATTGTAATGAACTATCATTTGTTGAGATAACAACATTAAGAGATAGTTGTGTGGTATAAATAAAGGGGTTGGTGCTCTTATGGGTTGGTACTCATGGATTGTTGCTATGTTGGTGCTCCTATGGGTTGGTGCTCATGAATTTCTGCTATGTTGGTGCTCAACAAAGGGGTTGGTGCTCATGAATAGTTATTGTGTTGGTGCTCAGCAAAGGGGTTGGTGCTCTTGCAAGTTGGGTCTTGTGAATGTTGTTTGAGTTGGTGCTCATTCATATACTTGAGATCCATGGTTTTTTCCATATTGGGTTTCCACGTTATATCTGGTGTCTCTCTCTATCTTGTGTGGTGTTTATTGTTTCAGTTTTATTGCATATCTTGAATGTTTGGTTAAGTGGAATTTGACTAATGGAAATTTTTATAACATATATTATATACTGATTCACCCCCTCCCATCTTAGTAAATCTCATGATTAACATCTAAACCATTATTGAAAATGGGGTTTAATGGAAGGGGCCTTGAAAAGAATGGCCAAGGTATTGATAACCTAATATATGTAGAGCATAGATCTCATCATGAAATATTGGGTTATGATATTGAGAAAATGGATGTTGGAGAGAGTTATTTCATTGCTAAAAGAGGATAAGCTTCTAATATCCAAGATTTGAGGCCACTAGCAATGCAAAATTCCTTCCTACAAAGGAATTATGAACAATGTAAGAAATAAGGTAGAAAAGATATGGAGATTCCACCTCCTCATTATTACACTAGAAATAACACCAATAGGAATTTGAATCCTAAGACTTTTGATGTACTCTTTCCATTTAAGCAATTTGGATTTAATATTAAGATGTTGCATGCTTTTCCTTACACATTTTATGGATTAAGAAATCATTTTGTTGCATTTTTTTGGAAAAGGAAATCATTATTGAAGAAGTTTTCTGGTGATAAAGACCAATATCATCTTATTAAAATGAGAAATGGTAAATGGGTAACCTCACCCACATAGAGTAACTAATACAAACATTATCACATGAGTAGACATTAGGTTGAGAAGTGTTAGAAACTTCAACCATCCCACCATCTTTGTAATGGTAAGAAGAGGATGGTCTATAAACCTATTGATATGGTAAATAATGAAGTTTTTGTGCAATCAACCCATGCAGATGTCACTAAATCCACTAAGGAAATTAAACACCCTAAATAAGAGAATCTGAGAAAGAGGGTTAGTAAATAGTTTCTAAATTTCATGATATCATGACTAGTAGATTAATATGTTAAAGCATTATTGGGATTCCTATTGTATGTTGACAAAGGTAAATTATCTCACTTTGATATATGTATTTTTCAAGCTAATATAGTGGGAATACTTTGAGATAGGTTCATCATGTGAAATTTTTAATTCTCACACTTATCTTAAAAAGATCTATTTTTGAAATATCTAGTTTTAGCTTTTTGAGTTTCCTATTAAGGAATTTAACTCATTGATCAACTTGGGGGATTAATCGTAGTATACAGTTTGTCAGGTAGGAATCATTTTCCTTTCAATACTTGTTTCAAAATAATTTCTATTTTGAGATGCATCTATTTTTTCTATGTGTATATTTAGATGCATTCATAAGACCCATGTATGGGTAGTGTATTATGACATGGTTACAAAAATTAATGTATTTTTTTTACATTAACAAACTTGTTCTGTAGTTGCATTGGTGATTATTGTAGTGTTTGATATTTTACCACTTATAGGATGTGATAATGGGTAGACAGTTTGATAGATGTTGTGATATTTATTGGTAGTTGTAGGATTTAGAGTAACTCATACCTTGTTTTTAAGCCTTTTATAGTTTGAGTTATGAATCATATTTTTCCATTTTTATCTTCAAGCTATGATCTAGGTTATGTACTTTGATATGTTATAGAGCATCATTAGTAGAAGAGGACATTGATAGATGTGTTATTATCCATGTGTACTTTTATGTAAATGCATGTTGAAGTCGTGCAGTAGAAAAGATCTCTAGGATTATCTATGTAGAGGCTCTTTTGAAGGCATGCAATAGAGGAAGTCACCGCATTCCAAATCCTAATTGTGTAGAGGCTATTGATGGTTATGTAGTAATAGAGGAATTGTAGAAGGTGTGATCAACTAGTTATTCCAAGCATTTTAGGTGTAGTTGTTGAGCTTGAGTAGACCAATAAGACCTATCAGAGTATCATTGAAAGTAACTATCATATTAGAGGATCAAGTCAAGTACCAACTTTTGGTGGACTAAAAGCATTCTTAGTGGGGAGGTGTGATCTAGAGGTCATATTTGGAATGATATCAAATGAAATTAAAACCACTAGTATTGCATAGGGTTCATTAAGAGATTTTGATGGTATGTAGAACTCAAGAAATAGATCTCACTTTCTCTTAATACAATTGGTCAAAGTTTGGGTCAATAAGTAGTCAAAGTTGGTCAATTCATCTTAGAATGATTAAAAAATAGTTCCATGATGCAGATCTTGTCATGATATTTTTGGAACATTTTTAATGGACCAAATTTGAGTTCGTATGTGGAAATTATGGCCAATCTATGTTGACCAATCCCATTGCGACATGTCACTATAGGTAGTATGTCACATGGCAGTAAAGGTGAAATCAGAATGTGACACATGGCCATAAAATAGTGTAGAAACATTGGGTGGTTGTTATCCTTAATATTTTATAGCATAAGGAGATGAGTCATATAAATTAATGAGTTAGGCTACCCACTATCAAGCTTGGGTTGAAGGTCCATCCTGAATACCAAGTCATGCCACAAATTTCAAGCCAATAGATTAACATGAGACACATCCAAACTACCATGAATCAGATTTAGCTAAGCTTAGTACACCAACCAACATAGATTCATAGACACAAAGCATGGTCAGGGTAGCATGATGTGCTACCAAACCCAAACCAAATTCCTATGTAAAAGGCATTTGACAATACAAACATAGCAAGCCTGATGTTTTAAATACCAACCTTATTTGTTCCCTTACCAATGTAGGATAATGAGATATGGATAAAACCAAAATTCTAGTTGATGGGCTCAAACCATGTTGTTTTTGGTAAAAGGATAAGTGACCCACTATTAAACCACTGGGTTGAAGAAATATTTAAATTGACCAAGGTGTTATTTGAATAACAAGTTCTTAGTCGAGTAGCTAAGGCATAACGACCCATTTTCACTCATGCCTAGTTTTGAGGCACCTAGAGTGATTTTTAAGCTTCAGAGTGAACTAGTGAAATGTTCTAAATTATACAATGGTTATATCCATGTGCTTAGTGTCTATATTTGAGGTCATTTGATGCTATTTTAAATGTCTCAAATATAAGCATTAGTAGGCTGAGTAGTGAGCAGTTTAGACTAGTCTATGGAAATAACCATTTTTAAGGTCTATAGAAGCATTTTTAGCCTTTAGATTAAACTAGAGAGTTGTTATAAAATCCAAGATGATTTTATTGATATTATTATTTTATTTATTTAATTACATTTGGGTCAATTTTTAAATCCTCTAAGTGATAATTTAGGTAGAGAACTTCAACAACACGAGATTGCTTTCACGATAGGAAGGTGGAATGTTCAACCATGAGTATCAAGACTTTTCAAAGGTTTGTTGCTGAGTTTTATGTAGTATTGGAGAATCCATTTTAAAATTTTAATATTTTGTCCATATAATTGAAATTCATATAAATAGATCAGTTCATGTTTTAAGTAAACTCGATGACATAGCCCTTGTGGGTGAACTCCATTATCAACCTTGTTGTTGTGAGTTATTTATTGTGCATTATTTTTTTTAATTTTGATTAATGCAGTTAATTATTGAATGCATATTGAATTGATTATGATAATTTAATGGATAATTGGAACTTTAGGTTTAGAGATAGGTTGAATGGATAATGAATGAATTTGTGATTTTTAATTCATTCCATTTTCAAATCCATTTTGATCAACCCTGATAAACATGTTTTTGAAGTCAAAATTTTGATTCATTTCCTTTGATTATTTTGGGAAATTGATTTTTTTGAAAAAATGATCTATTGTATACTTTTTGTGCATGGTAACAGTGTATAGTTTATAGATCAATTCGAGCATCCAAGTGTGGGGAATAAAATGCCAAGACTAATTAATGAGGTGGTAGTCATTCAAAAGCTTGATCATGTTGTAATTTTAGGTGAGTTTAAAGAATAATTTTGAAAGGATACTTTAATAACCTATGATTAATAGATCACTATTAGTACTCATATTTATCCCAATAGCTTAGAGTTTGAGCATGAAGGAAAGTTTGATGATGTGGAGTAGTCATAATAGCAAAATTTGAAGTTGAAGCAGATGAAGCATAATCAACCTCCCCTATAGTAAATATTCATGAAAATAATCTACATGAACCCATTATTTAAGTTGAGAGAATATCAAGTGAGTAAAATGATCCTTGGTAGTAGTTATACCATGAATTCTTAGTTTAGATTGAAGAACTCAGCATGACAACTTGGAATGGTGAAATATCATAGCAGGTTGAGGTATTAATTAAAGGTAACAATAATGAGTTAGATATTGGAGAAGGTAATTTAGGTGTGTATATATATATAAGATGAGATGGAGATTAAATCTTTTTATGAGATCCCATTCTCCATAGAAGATGAGGATGACCAAGTTACAATAGAACATGAGTCTTTTTATGAATCTATGAAAGAGTTAAAAATACTTTATCAGCATAGTGTTTCACAATTGAATGGTAAGAATGATATTGAAATCCATGTATTTTTCAATTGATCATGAAGATATTTCCTTTTGGGAATACTTAGGGAACTTCTCTTCAAGTTTAGATATTCCATCTTGACTGCATGAGGATCTTGAGAAAATTATTAAAGATAACACTATGATAGTTGATCCTTAGGAGGCCTAGGATGAAAACCATGAAGGTCTTCCTGACATGTGAGAACCATGCTTAGACAATTACCAAGAGGTTGAAGGCATTAAGAAGACACCACCTCATATAGAGTAGAATGAAGACACAAGCCAAAGCATATAAGCTAGGTTGTTAGAAGAATCACTACATGAGACCATGACAAATCAGGAGCCACCCATAACTAAGGAATAAATAATATATTTTTTTCCAAATAAGGATAGTTTCGAATGATCATGAATGGGTGCTACACCTAAAGGTGGATATTGATAATCTAGTTACCCTCTTAACAGGCTATGAGCATGCAAATGTCTCTAGCTACAAGTTAAAGTCCTCATACAGTGACTAAAACCTCATTGGAATTCAATTAATGCATGATAAAAAGACCTCTTGGTGATCAAATAATTTCTCCATTTGATCCTAGAGGAGAAAAGAGTTTGGTCTCTAGTTAGTTATTTATAGTGTTTATTGTCTTATTTCCATAAGTGTATCAACACAAGTGTGGGTAGTGTTTTCACCAAATATTTCACCCTAGAGGAGTGTTTTCAAGCCTCTTCCATATTTGGAAAACATGGGAATACTTATATGTATGTGGGTTTACGTATAGTAGAAGTAGACCTCTAGGTTTAAGGGTTAGCTCCCTGAATATACCTTGAAATGCTTACAACCTACTTAACTAGTTACTTATGGGAAAAGATATATAATTTTACATGAAATGAAACTAATATAAGTGATTTATACACCATAAGGATTTACATAAGACTATCCTACTTATTTCACTAAGGAAAAATACCTACAAATCAGTTTCAAAATCCTAAGATGTTCTAACATAACTATTTTAATATAGAGGTGATATGCATGAGACAACACAAGGTAAGTGAAATAGAGGGTAGATTGCATGCTATATGATTAAATTTACACATAAAATAGCCTAATACATTAGATACACTCTATATGACCTATTAGAATAGGAAATCTTACATAAATATGAGAGGATAAGGAGAAGCAAGCATAGAAGATTATCAATTAACATCACCATACATCACTTTTCACACTTAAAAAAATGTTCATGAACTCAAAACCAGATTTTAATTTTTTTTAAAGGCAAAGTTAAATTTCAAAACTAGTATGGCTTCACCATACATGTTGTGGTATTTTTCTACAAGAGCTAAAATGGATACTACTTAAAGATTTAAGAGATAGAAGAAGAGAATGAATTCCAAGAGTCATAAGAACACTTGTCAAGATGAGAATATGTGTTAAACAAGAAAGAGTATGGATTAGGAGACAAACCATGCAAGTTCTCACAAGACAAATTCCCCTCAAATTCATGAAACTCCTAAAATGTGGTGTAGGATTCCTCATTTATATGCCAAGAAACTATCTTCATCATTTGGACTCCTTGGAATGTTCCATAACATAATATGGATAGGTATCATGATTTTATTGAGAATGAGGGGATATAAAAAATCACCAACATGAATTCAAGGTGTCCCTAATCATGAGGATTCTTTTGGACATCAATTATCATTGCTTGTAGTCCAAATAACTCCTCTTTCACTCACCTCGCACACTTGACACCCAATTTCCCTTTAATTTTCTAAACCATTCCATATATAGGAGTGTATGAAACTTTTTAGGACCTCTCATGCCCATATGTTCTTCAAGTAGACCATAAAAGGCCTCCTACTTAGAATTTTTACCTTCTCACTTGCTTGTTCAGTAGACTAGTTTAGACTAGCTGAGATGAAGGCACTTGCAAAGGCAGTTGTGATATTTTATGATGCATTAAATGGACATGAGGGATTATATAAATTCCAAGTTTCTCCCAAAGTGACTTTCATCCTTTGAAACTCCATGTAACTTGAAAAACACCAAAAATTGTTAAAGAAACTAGTTATATGCCCTATTTGTACATGTAAGGTACAATTAAATATGATAGGAAGGTTCCCCAGATCATCCTATATAAGATAAAAGTTATTTAATATTCAAATTATCCCTCTTAGGTTCCTTTCCTACTTCATCTTCTCCATCAGGTCATTAACTAGGGTTTTGGAGGGTTTTAAGCAGTTTTAACCTCGAAGGATTGTTCATGAGATTGTGACATTAAATCCTCTAAAAAATGTTACTAAAACCTTGTTTGGGAGCCACCTAAATATTTACAAACTCTTTATTCTCCCATGTTATGTGTCCATATAGTTTCAAACATTCAAAGTTCACCTCTCAAGTCTTTTCATGCATTCTGCACAAGTCTAAGTTAGATTGGATTAAAATATGGTTTCTATATAAATCATACTACACAAAAATGGCTCCATTACACCTTATATATCCATATTAATGTGTCCCAACTCATTTCAACTTCTATTATTATAATAAATATCGAAAATCCCTTAGCCATTAGGCCTAACCAAGACATAGAAGGCTTAGTCTGCATAGGATTACTTGCCAGCTCCTCTAAGCATATTATTAATATTTTAGGGTCTATTATAGATTTTTACATGTTTATTACCACTTTAAATACCATAATTCATCAAAATTAATACCCTTATCACATCTTGTCCTAATATGCTTGCCTAATTTATAACTTTCTTGTTTCTAGGAATACCCTCTGTCAGAGATAGAATAGAGGGTATCTCCTCTATATTATAATTAAACTTAAATATATTGGGAGATAAATACAGTAATTAATGTAATATTTACCAATTTTTAGAGTTTTTATATGATCATATATGCTCTAAACCTTGATAATCTTCCAAATAGGCTCCAAACTAGGTGATTTTGTTGGCTTTAAAAGTATGGACTATAGGTTTCATGAAACCTCCATACTCTATTCCTTTAATATAAGGATATTATGAGGTGTATATCATTATTTATGAGTGTTAATATCAAAATTATCAACCTTTTTTTATCTTATTCAATTCATACCCTTCTCTACTTGAATAGGTTAGACTGGTAGAGTGTGACTGTGTTTCACCTTTGGAAAGAGGCATGACTGTAGGGTATCATTTGGTCTTAGATCCTATTTGTAATGATTAAATAAATTATTTAATTCATAAATATCAACCCAAAATCATATATCTCACATCTCATCTTGAATTTTAAAAGATAAACACCAAGGTAGTCATCCTTTCGATAATTGTTAACTATAGTCAATTGTAGTTGACCCTTTTAGAGTAACAAGGGCCTATAGGTGAACATCAAAAATTAAAACCAATGATTCATTCCTCAATATAATTTTAAGGTTTTTTAAACATTTATGAAATTTTAAATTATTTCATTTTTCATGTTTCCATATCTAATCTCACACCATGGACCTAGAGGAGTCCACAATTAATGATAAGTAGGTTTCCTCAAGGTAAAGCATACCTATAGGTGGTGATGAAGATCAAGACCTAGTATTCCAAGCTTTCTAAATCTCCTTATAACATTAGTGTGTACTTTAAATTCATATTATCACCTATTATGTGTATATACTCCTTCATGTTTCTTTAGATAATAAGGTCACTTGCAATTTGAAATACTATAGTAAACATTGCCCTCCTATAGTGTACAAATGCATGATTTAGGAGTCTCTTTTCAATATGTTCCTCTAGATAAACAACTAATATATTTTATAAATTTTTACCCCTGTATGGAGGATAAAGCATATGATGATCAAAATACACATAGGTTCTCTGCCACCTCATCAAATGGCAACATCAAAATTACATAAGGCTCTATCTTGGAGATTTTAGGGAAACTTGTCCTCAAACTAAGTTTCTTAAATTGAACATGTTTTCTCAAATATAACTACAAATATAATGTTTCAATCATGGATTAAATAATCTCAACCAACTCTAAAAATCTCATTAAGTTTTCAAAAAATGTCAAATATCCTCCACAAAACATTCTTAGATCTTTGTGGTAGCTTATAGATACACACACAACATCACATAAGTCAGTGAAGGTAGAATGTGGATTGTGCATATTATATGAACTTATAATTGGTTATAAAGTCATATAAATATTATTAAAACATTATAAAGGCCTTGAAACATGATTTAAGTTATTTACGAAACAATCCCAAGTCTCTATCAATGCCACATGTAGGTGGCCATTCAATTACAGATAAGATAATGAGTAGAAACATGAACAATGTGCATGGTGTATGAGCATTAAAAAAAAATAATACTATCTAAACATATTCAAATATATTTTACCACATTTAAAGGATTAAAAAAATATCAATTATCCTTTTTCCAAAATGACATTCTCTTAAGATCACCTGTAGGTGCACACTAATGGTGTATGATTGTGTAGGTATGAGAATTGATTATCACAGACCATAATTTATCATTTGAAGGGTCATTAATTGAGTTTTAATGATTCAAAAATATTATAAACACCTTTAAATCTTCATTACTCTTCAAATACTATTAATCAGAGCTCAAGTCACCTCATGTAGCTAATTGTGTTTAACAGTCACGCTAGAAGTTGATTGTGTGACACATTTTGACTATAAAATTCATGAATGATATAGGTGTGACAATAAAATTAGAAATAATGATATTTTCATGACATATTAAATGCATGAAAAAACTTATCACATTGAATTGAATGCATTATATAGAAAGATACCTTTTACAATTGATGAAATATAACTTCAACCTTAGTAGAATACTCCATATATAACCTAAGAGGTTTGAAATTATCAAATGACTTCCAAACATGATTTTTCTTTGAAAAACATTAAATAATAAATTCCAAATCCTCTAAAATGCATTTCATCAACTACATCATACAGACATGCTCAAATAGAGGAAAAACATACAAGGTGTAGGTATCAGCTAGCAAAATAAGATAGTCAACTTGTTAGGGATGGTTCATATTGTAAAAGTGACCAATTATGTAAATATTTATATGAAATTTAAGTTTACTAAGTTTAATATTACCCCTTAAAGTCACTTTATTTTAAACCTCTTTTACTAGTCATACCAATAGAAAACCTATTAACCATTTTTACATGTTTAGAAGGGTGATGAAAGAGTAGAATGTTTTTTTTTCCCATTTTCAAGACTTAAAATGTAGATAAAATATTAGGATCACTCAATATAAATTAAATATCCATTGGATAATCTTTACACATGTCCCAACTTCTTCTAGAGGCTGTATAACCTCTAAAACTACCCAAACTGCCACTTTTTTTCTTATTTAAATAGAGTACCTTAAAATTTCAGTTAGTGACTAAAATTAATAACACATATTGACACATAAATGTTTATAAATACTTTAAAACACCTTTCCTTCTTGTAAAATAGTACCATTTTCATTTATGGTTCTAAAATGACCCTTTAAGCGACATAGAATGCCTTAGGAAGGGAAATGACTATGACCAAGGTGATGACACATTAAATGACATAAAATAAATAAGACCCTAGTATTACATTATATAAATTAAGGAATATATGGGGGTTGATCTATTTTGACTTATGGTGAAAATAGTCAACATTATTGGTGATTTATAGAGGTGGTATGCTTGTTATGCCCAAGACCAATAGCCTTTTCCTATCCATAGGGATATGGAGTAACCTATGTATAGGTATGACACTAAACCTAACTTTGAAATAGACCAAAACATAACAAAACCAACAAGAGATAACATACAATACAAGAAACTAAGAAAACACACACTTGTGCTTCATGAACACTTATGGAATACACACACACAAACTAGATTAACTAACTCAAACACAAACTAACCTAAAATAAAAACTTCTTCCTAGATCAAAGGGGAAGTTTTAAACCTCTCTTAATCTATGAAATGAAGTAATCAATGAGACATATTTCCCTTTGATCCTTGGCATTGATGCCTCCATCTTCTTCATAGTGTTTGTTAGCTTCATGGACATGATGTTCAATAAAAACAAACCAGATCCAAATAGATCAACTATGGAAATTAACTCTTATTTCATCCAAAAAAACTCAACTTTATCGTAGGAATCCTCAACTACAACATCCAATTATGTTTCAACAAGTCATACATTATAAGTTTCTATGGTGCTCTCAATAAGATTAGGTTTCCTTTTAGCTACAAGATATTCAAGCTCATCAAGTATATTTGCATAGTCCACCCAATCTTGGTCATTGTCCTCAAGGGAAAAATCTTTCTCTACCTTATCATGCACTTGGCCCTCAACTTGGCAAAGTTCTTCAATCCATTGAAAAAGCTTCATTTGCAGTTGTCAATCATGTTTACTCTCCTTGTCTTTTAGAACCACTAACTCTTCAACTTCCTCTTCTTAATGTATGAAGTCATCAAACTAGTCTTCTTTATATTCAAATGCATCTGAGGGTGGCTCACCTTTAAGCTGAGGTATGGATTACTCTTTAAGGACTACATATTTTACCTTAGTCTCATGAGAAACTTATAAGACTACAAATTCTTGAGGAATGACTTAAAGTTACTCTCCACTCTTGATAGCACACTCAACTTCATGATTGAGATGATCATCCATAGCCTCATGATCAAATCTTTACTTCTTAGGAGAACAAATTGAATCACTTAACTGATCAAACTCTTGTTTTATGACATGAAACATATACCATAGAGCTTCTACTTCATGAATATCATGTTCAAGAGATTCTTCATCATGGACAATAGATATAAGGTCTTTGTCAAGGACTTATTTATGTTTTCATCAAATCCCTCATGTGCATATGCAATAGGATCTTCAATGTCTTTCTATTCATTCAATAAGGTAGATTTACACTTGTATTCACCATGGGGAGTCCCTATGGTGATTTATCCTCATAGTTACTCATGACATATTCTTGATCAGTTATGAATTGAGCTCTTTCTTCTTCATTTTATTCCCTCAAAATGGTCTCCTTTTCAAGAAGGGGTTTTTATATTGTGGATCCTATTTATATATTACAATGTATTTCAAATACTATACATTTAAAATGTACTATACACTCTTTATGTATTCTCGTCAGAGTTTAGGGGTGGTAACCCCCAAATTTTTTTCTAGACCCCCTTAATGAAGAAGCATTTTGGGTTGACTTAGCCCATGATTTTTTGGTACCCATTGTTTGGTAAAACTACTATGTGATTACCTATTGATGTATTATAGATGTAGTAGGTAATACATCATATGTAGAACTGGGTTTGAGAAGGAATAATAGATTGTGTGAATTTAGGTGAATATTCAAGAGAGTTTATAGAGTGCAGATCTAAACAATATTTTTGCATTGTAATCATAAAAAGACTGATTTGAGAGTGTATTATACTCTTCTGCCTTGTAATAAAATCTGATCAAGTGTTTCTTAGTGGATGTATCCCACATTTGGTGAACCACCTTAAATCTAATATTTTTGATGTGCATTTTTTATTTTTATTCTTAATGCATATCTGTTCATATCTATTATTATTGTGGTTCTATGAAATTATTCTACATCATTTTTTGATTTATTCCTAACAATTAATATCAGAGCCAGGTTGTATTTGTTGAAGTGTTGAACCATAGGAAGGGTTATTAGTTTAAGTGGGAGCTATGGTTGATGATAACAAATCAAAGGTTGAAAAGTTCACTGGATAGAACTTTGGTCTATGGAAGATGTAGATGGAGGATTACTTCTATCAGAATGACCTCCATGCTCCATTAGGAGGAAAATTAAAGCAACTAGTGGGTACAATAGATGAGGCTTGGGAGCTACTTGATAGTAAAGCACTTGCGGCCATCTAGTTATGCCTTACATATTTGGTCACATTTAATATATCAGAAGATAAGACCACAAAAGGTCTCATGAAAGTGTTAGGGAAGTTATATGAGAAACCCTCTACTTTTAATAAAATATTTTAATGCAAAAGTTATTTAATATGAAGATTCTAAAAATGGTTTAGTTAATGATCATTTAAATTAATTTAGTATAATTAAGGCTATTTTTAACTCTATAAAAATTGTCTTTGATGATGAAGTAAAGGCTCTAACCATTTTGTGTTCCTTACCATAAATTTGGAACATCTTGGTAATGGTTGTGAGCAACTCGGTCTCTAATAATCCCAAGTTGAAGTTTGAGGATATTATAAGAGAAATCTTTAGTAAGGAAATGTGATATAAAAGCATTAGGGAGACTTATACTTTAGGTGATGATTTGGTAGTGGAGATTTAGAGGAATACAAAAGTTTATAGATAAAGAAAAGCATGGAAAGTAAAATTTCTAAGAAGGTCAAAATCAAATAATAAGATGGTATGTTGGCACTGTGAAAAGACTCGGCATGTGAAGAAGGATTGTTGGCCTCTTAAAAACAAGATCAAAAACTAGGTAGACACCATGGAGGTGAATGTGGAAACATGTAATGTTTGTTATGATGAATTAATTCTCTCCATTAACAATATTTTTGGTCTTGAGTTTTAAATTTAGGGGCTTTTTTCATGCTACACCATATAGATATTATTTTATTGATTATGTTCAAGGGGATTTTGGACATGTTTATCTTGGTGATGATGAGCCTTTCAGCATAGTAGGTAAAGAAAGTGTTTAGATCAATATGCATAATGGGAACACTTGGCTATTGAAGGATGTTAGACATGTGCCTAAGTTGAGATGGAATTTGATATCTATAGGACAACTAGGTAGTGAATGTTTTATGGTGACATTTATAGCATATTCTAACAAAGTGACCAAGGGTTCTCTTATAATAGTAAGAGGTAAGAATATTGGTACTTTATATTTATTAATTAGTATTTAATATTTAATTATTGTAGATACAGATGCAACTTTGTGGTATAATAGGCTTAATCACATGAGCCAAAAAGGCATGCAAATTTTGAAGGATAGGTTACATAGATTGAAAGGGTCTGATTTAGATTTTTGTGAAGAATGTGTGTACAACAAACAAAAAAATGTAAAGTTTCTCAAGATTGGACCTACAAGAAAAGAGAATAAGTCAGAGCTGGTTCACTCAGATGTATGGTGGCCAACTTAGGTATCATCTATTAGTGGTTCATCTTATTATGTCACTTTTATTGATGATGCAACTAGGAAAGTTTGGGTGCATGGAATTAGGAGAAAATATTATGTGTTTGATACATTTAAAAGATGGAAATCCTTGGTTGAGAATGAAAAATGTCTCAAGTTAAAAAATTTCATGTCAAATAGTGGTGGTGAATATTGTAATAATGAATTTTTTTATTACTATTCTAGGAATGGAATTTACAGACAAAGGATAGTTCCAAGAACTCCATAACATAATGGAGTGTAAGAAAATATGAACATGACTATCATGGAGCATGTTAATATCATGAGGTTACATGTAGGATTACCCATTTAGTTTTGGATAAAAGCCATAAACATGACTGTGTATTTGATCAATAGATGTCCTTCATATTATTTGGATGGAGGCATATTTGAGGAAGCTTGGTATGGTAATAAGGTTGATTATTTCTTTATTAGAGTATTTATTTTTAAATATTTTGTTCATATTGATAAAGATGATAGGACCAATTTTGATGCTAATTCTAAAAAATTCACCTTTATTAGTTATGGTGAAGATGAATTTGGTTTTTGGATTGGGAGTCTTAAGGATAAAAAAATATTTCGGTCAAGGGATGTATTCTTTAATTAAAAAGTCATGTATAAATATTAGTTATAGGATATGAAAAAGAATTATAGAAAAGAGTACATAGTGTTGGAGGACATTGTAGATGATAAAGTGTCCAAGCAACTAGTTTATGGACCTACTCCACAATAAACCCAAACTCCTATGGTCAAAAGGTCTTCTAGGGTAATAAGGGAACCTAAACATTTTTCTCCATATATTAATTATTTATTAGTCACTAACAATAGAGAGGTAGAGTGTTTTGAATAAATAATGTAGGTAGATGTCAGGAAAAAGTGGGAGCAAGCAATAGATGAGGAGCATCAGTCTCTCATAGAAAATTAGACTTCAGATTTGGTAAACCCACCTAAAGGTAAGAGAGCATTGAAAAACAAGTGGGTGTAAAAAATTAAATAAGATGATGGAAGAAATAAAAAGTACAAGGCCCAGTTGGTGGTAAAAGGGTTTGCACAAAAGAAGGGAATTGATTTTGATGAGATATTTCCTTGGTGATAAACATGACTTCTATTAAGACTATTCTTGGGATAGTTATAGTGAAATACTTTTACTTAGATAAATTGGATGTGAAGACTACATTCATTCATGATGATTTGGAGGAGGACTTATATATAGATAAACCACAAGGATATAAGGTCATAGGGAAGAAGAACATGGTATGAAAAATAAAGAAGATCTTGTGTGGCTTGAAATAAGCTCCATGATAGTGGTACAAGAACTTTGATGGTTATGTGATGGAGCAGGAATACTCTAGCTATCATTTAGACCATTGAGTATATATCAACAATTTTGATGATGTTAGTTACATTATCCTATGTTTGTATGTGGATGACATCTTGGTTGTAGGTAAGAACATGTAGGAAATAGAGGTACTTAAGGAACAACTTAGTAATTCCTTTGCTATGAAGGATTTGGGAATTAAAAAAAATGCATGGTATGATAATAACTCAAGATAAGAAGGGAAAAAATATAGATTTATCTCAAGAATATTACATTAAAAAGGTCTTGGAGAGGTTTAGTATGCAGGATGTTAAACCAATTAGGACTTCTTTGGCAGGCCATTTCAAGTTATCAAAGAAACATTATTCCAAGATATAGGAGGAGAGAATCTAGATGTCAACTGTTCTTTACTCATCAATAATTGGTATATTTATATATGCCATGGTGTGCACTAGGCCAAATATTGCCCATGCAGTAGAAGCAATAAATAGGTACATGAGTGATCAAGGTAGAGAACACTTGAAGGAAGTGAAGTGGATCCTTCAGTACTTGAGAGGGACCATGGGGAGAGTTTTAAGATATGGTGGATTGGACACCACTTTTCATGATTATGTATATTTATACATGGATGGATATTTAGATAGTAGGAGGAGCATGGCAAGATATGTATATACTATAGGTGACATATTAGTGAGTTAGATTTTAAGACTACATAAACTTATGCATTTGTGAACCATAGAGGATGAGGATGTTGCTACCACAGAGGAAAGCAAAGAGATGATTTGGTTAAATTAGTTGCTTAAATATTTGGGGTATAAGTAGGAGGAAGGGACTATATATAATGATAGTTAGAGTGTTATACATCTAGCAAAGAACTTTGATTTCCACTTTAGGATGAAGCATATATAGTTAAGGTACCATTTCATTAGGATAGTTTTGGATGAGGAAAAGTTAAATATGGAGAAGTTTCATACTAGTTATAATATTGTAGACATGATGACCAAGGTAGTCACAAGGGAGAAACTAAAGCTATGTTCAATTTTAGTTGGCCTTTATAGATGATAGTGAAGTGTTGATAAGCTTGCTTAGAGGAAATTAGTCTCCAAGTGGGTGATTGTTATGTTGTGGTGCCTATTTCTAAATTATAATGTATTTCAAAAATATTAAATTGAAAATGTATTGTACACTCCTTATGTATTCTCATGGGGTTTAGCAATGGTAGCCCTTAAAATATTTTCTAGACTACCTTAATGGGGAACCTTTTTGGGTTAACTTGGCCCATGTTTTCTTGGTACCTATTGTTTTGTAAAATCACTATGTGATTACCTATTGATGTAATACATATGCAGTAGATAATACAGTGGAGTTATAACTAGGTTTGATAAGGAAGAATAGAGTGTGTGAATTTAGGAGAGCTTCTAGACTACATCTCCAAACAATATTTGTGCATTATAATTATCAAAAGACTAATCTGAGAGTGGATTATACTCTTGTGGCTTGTAATAAAATTTGAGCAAGTGTTTCTTGGTGGATGTAGCCCATATTGGGTGAACCATGTTAAATATGGTCTTCTTGTTGTACATTTTTGTATTTTTGTTCTTTATGCATATATATTCATATATATTATTATTATTATGATTCTATGAAATTATTCCACATCAATTATTAATTTATTCCTGACAGGAGTGGGGTGGAAGGTTGATGGATAGGCTCATAAGTTAGAGGTGAGGAATGTGGTGTGGAGGGCTTATGAACTAGAGATGGAGTGTGAGATGTAGTAGAGGGATTGTGAATGGATTTAAGAAATAGTACTTTACTAGTAAGCTCATGGGGAAGTGACAATTTAGGTTGGTTAAAGTGAAAAATAGCTATTTCAACTGAAGTTGCATCTTTCTAATAGCTTCCTTGAGGATCTTCAATAACAACATGTTCATTATAAAGTTATTTGACTTCCCACATCCTTATCCTATCTATTAAGCACTGAAGGCACTTCTTTACCAAGTCTAATTATTCTTTGATACCACATTAATTTCCTTTTTTCACTTCAATTTATCTCTAACACATGCATACAACTTTGGGTAATACCTTCTAAATATTCCATCAGATGGTAGGGAACACATAGAACTTGTTATCCCATGTCCATATATTATATTCATTACCTAGTAACTTTGGTACGAGTGCAAAGAGGTATTGAACATTAGATAGGGATGATGGAGGAGGAGGGAAATAATGGGGATTAAGTCTAGCTCTATGTTGTTGGATTAGAGTTTCTAAGAATTCATACATTGTTTTCTAGTATATTTGTGTACAATTAATTGAATAATTTGAATCTTCTTTACAAGACTTATATGGATTCTCTTGAGGTTGATAGGAATTATGGTATGATTGGTAAGGGTCATATTGGGAATTATAAGAAGACATTTCTTGATAGGGTTCTTGATAGCCTTTCTCATAGTTCTTTTCAATAAAATGATGTCTATATGGAGAGGGAAATGGAGGACCATAGGGCTTCCATGGTTCATAATATTGGTATCCCTTGTGATAGGACTATTGAGAAATATAACATGGTTCATAATAAGGTTGATAGGGAGGTTCATGGTAGGGATATTCACCATAGCTATTCATATCAACATCATAGGTTAAAGGAGATGAAATAAATGATCAAAATATTCAATAAGAGAAACATAGGATACTTACAACTATAAGTTTACATTTAGAGTCTCCATTGGTTCTATTTTTCTTGCTTGAAAAATATAATTAAAGGAAAGACACACCATCAATATTTCTACTCTCTTGGACCTTTGTCCCACTAGGTATGCCATAATTATTATCACCAAATCTTGTACCCTAGAGGAGTGTGTTAAATCTCCTCCAAATTTAGGTAACATGGGAATACTTATAGGTATGTGGGTTTACCTATAGTAGAACTAGACCTCTAGGTTTAAGGGCTAGCTCCCTGAATACACCTTGAAATGCTTACCACCTACTTAAATAGTTACTTATGGAAAAAGAGGGAGAATTTGGAATGAAATGAAACTTGTGTAAGGGGGTGATACACCATATGTATTTACACAAGAATACCATACTTATTTCATGAAGGAATAAGACCTACAAATCAATTTCAAAATACTAGGAGGTTATAACATAATTGTTTCAATATAGAGGTGATGTGCATGAGACAACATAAGGTAATTGAACCAGAGGGTAGATTACAAACCCCAAGAATAATTTTACACTTTAAAGGATCCTAATACATTAGCTACACTCTATATGACCTATTATAATAGGAAATTAGGCATAAACATGATAGGATAAGGAGAAGCAAGGATAGAAAATTATCACTTAACATCACCAAATGTCACTTTGCACACTTATAAAAATGTTCACAATCTCAAAATAAAACTTGTGTTTATTTTTCAAAGGCAATAACAATGTCAAAACCATCTAGTATTTACCATTCATGGTGTGGTTTTTTTCTACAAGAGCCAAAATGGCTACTACTTATAGAATTTGAGAGAGGAGAAGAGAATGAAGTCCAAGAGTCATGAGAACACTTATCAAGATGGGAGGAGGAGTTAAAATTGTAGGATTATGGATTAATATATATACCATACAAGGTATCATAGAATAAATGTCCTTTAAAGTCATGAAACTCCTAACATGTGGCTAAGACTCCTCATTTGCAAGCTAAAAAAATATCTTCATCATTTAGATTCCTTATAGCTTCCCATAGTAGACTAAGGACATGAATCATGATTTCAATGAGAGGGATTGCTTATAAACAAGCCCCAACATGCATTGGAGGTGTCCTTAATCATTAGTATTCTTCTAGACATGATTTATCACTACTTGCAGTCCAAATAACTCTTTAATTCACCTTACACACTTAGAACCAAAGATACCCTAAGTTTTCAAATCTAGTTGTCCATATAAATGAGTGTGTGACACTTTTTAGGACCTCTCATGTACTGAGGTTCATTAGTAATCCCTTAAAAAGCCTCATAATTAGATTTTTTAGCTTCTCACTTACTTGTTCACTAGGCTAGTTTGGATGGGTTGAGATGAAGGCACTTGTAGAGGCACTTGTGAGATTTTATAATGCATGAAATGGAAATTATGGGTTATCTAAGGTCCCAATATTTCTACCAAAGTGACTTGCATCCTTTAAAACCCCCTTACACTTATAAAACACCAAAAAATATCAAGTAAACTAGTTTTGTGCCTTGCTTGTATAGGTAGGGTAAACCTTAATATTATAGGAAGGTGCCCATGAGATTCCTCTACAATATCAATGTCATTTATTAGTCAAATTTTCCCTCTTAGAGTCTGTTCCTACTTCATCTTCTCCATCAGGTCACTAACAAGGGTATTGGAGGGTTTAATATAGTTTTAACCTCTAAGGATTATTCATAAGAATATGGCGTTCAATCCTCTAAAAAATTCTGATAAAACCTTGTTTGGTACACTGTTCAATATTTCCCAACTCCTCAAGCCTCCATGTTATGTGTTTGTATAGTTTTAAGCATTTAAATTTGGCTTCTCGAGTCTTTTCATGTATTCTTCACAAGTCTAAAGTAGTTTGGGTCAAAATATGGTTTGTATATGACTTCTCCTACACCAAAAATGTTATATTCCACCTTATATTTCCCTATTAAGGTGTAAAAACTCATTTCAATTCTCCTATAATATTATAAGTGATATTGGCAAACCCTTAGCCATTAGGCCTAACCAAGACCTAGTAGGCTGAGTGTGCATAAGATTATTCAACAACTCCTCTGAGTATTTTATTAAAACTATAAGGTCTCTTATATATTGGTAGATGTTTATTACCAATGTAATCACCATCATTAATCATACTTAAGATCCTTAGTAGATATTTGTATCGTATGCTCACCCAATCTACAACTTTCTTATTTCTTGGAGTACCCTCTATCCAAGATAGAACTGAGGTTATCTCCTCTATATTCTCAAGAAATATAAATATATTTGGATCTCAATCCAATAATTAAGTTAATATGTACCACTTTTTAGAGTTGGAATATGCTCATAGATCTTCTAAACTTTCATAATCTTACAAATAGGGTCCTAATTGACTGACTGTGCAAATTTTGAAAGTATGGACTATAGGTTTCATGAAACATCCATACTCTATTCCTTTGATTTGAGGATATTATGAGGTGGATGTAATTATTTTTTATGTTTTGATATAAACATTGTCAAACTCTTATATCTTGTTGAATGCATAACCTTCTCTACTTGAATAGGTTAGATTGGTAGAGTGTGACAATGTTTCACCTCAAGAAAGAGGCATGATGGTAGGGTATCATTTGTTCTTAGATATTTTATGTAATGAATAAATACATTATTAGATTCATCACTATTCTCCCAAAATAATTTATCTCACCTCTCATCATTCATTTATAAAGATAAACACCATGGTATTCATCCTTTAGGTCACTATGAACTATAGTCAACTATAGTTGACCCTTTTAGAGAAACAAGGGGCTTGTATGTGAACATCAACACTTGAAACCAATGATTTATGCCTTACAACCATTTTAAGGTTTTGGAAACATTTTTTTAACTTTATAAGTGTTTGTTTTTGCATTTTTCCATATCTAAGCTCACACCATGGACCTCTAAGAGTCCATAGTCAACCATAGTTAGGTTTTCTTAGGGTAGAGCACACCTGTAGGTGGTGATGAAAATCAACACCTGATATTCCAACCTCTATCAACCTCCCAGGACCATTAATGTTTCCCTTGCCTTCATAAGATCACCTATTATGTATGTATTTGTGTGTGTGTGTGTGTATATATGTATATATATATATATATATATATATATATATATATATATTCATTCATATTTATTTGGATAATAAGTTCACTTTCAACATGAAATACTATAATAAACTGATCCAAAAATTATAAGTTTTGACTAACAAATATTTCAAGAACATGAAAATAACATAGTAACAATGAATTCTCTGATAAGAGATGTTTTATTAATCAAGATTGTAATACAACTATATGCTTATATCTGGGAAGAGATGTCTGATTTCCATTTTCAGTTACATCTTTATTTATACACATTTTGGAAGTAGGAGGAGGATGTACAAGGTCACCAATATTGAAGGAGATTAAGTGCTTTGAATTTTATGATTTAAAAAAATATAAAATTCAAGGAATTACAATTTTTAGAAATTTACTATTTTTAGACTACACTTCAAAAATTAAAATTTGAGGCAGTTCCATTGGGTCTTCGGGGGTCCAAAACCACTAATCAAAGCTCCATGCCATCTCACCACATTCTCATCATTCTTAGCTTTCCAACAGTTCAAATGGGGAGTAAATTGGAGATATGGTGCAAAATTTATGGCTCTCAAAACTTCCATCATCAGTTGGGGTAGAACCGTTGCCTAAATTATCACCTGAAATATTGCATAAATCATAAACATTGCCCTCCTATAATGGATAAATACATTATTTGTGAATATATTTTCAACATATTCCTTTATCTAAACATACAATATAATTTTTAAAGTTATACCACTATATGGAGGCTATAACATAGGACCATAAAAACTAACATAGGTTCTTTGTCACCTCATCAAATGACAACATCAAAATCACATAGGGATCTATTTTGGAACTTTTAGGAAAACTTGTCCCCAAAATGAGTTTCTGAACATGAATATGGTTTCTCAACTTTAATTTCCAATATAATTCTTCAATCCTAACTATCAAGGTCTCATCCAACTCTAAAAATCTCACAAACATTTCAAAATATGTCAACTCTCCTCCATGAAACATTCTTGGATTTATGTGGTAGCCTGTAGATGCACACATAATAACACATAAGGAAATGAAGGTAGAATGTGGACTATGCATATTACATGACCTTATAATGGGTTATCAATGAATATAAATATTTTTTAAACTTGATGAAGGCATCAAAACGTTATTTAACACCTTTATTAAACAATCCCAAGTCTTTGTCAGTCCCACCTGTGGGTGGACATTCAGTTGTAGACAAGATAGTGAGTAGAAACATGAACAATGTGCATGGTGTATGATCATTCAAAAAAATTTATACTCTCTCAACATATTTCAACATCTTTAAATGGAGTTTATAACATTTCAAGGCTTAAAAAAATATCAATTATCCTTATTCCAATGTGACATTCTTCAGAGAGGACCTGCAGGTGCACACTAATGATGTATGACTATGTAGGTATGAGAGTTGACTATCACAATCCATGATTTATCATTTAAAGGGTCTTTGATTGAGTAGTCATGCCTCAATAATATTTTTAAAAACTTGAAATTTTAATTACACTTATATGACTATTAATCAAATCTCAAAACACCTTATGTAGCTAACTGTGTATGATGGTCATGTCAAAAGTTGACTATGTGACACATTTTGATTGTAGCCTTCATGAATGATATAGGAGTGAGATTTAACTTATAAATAAGGATATTTTCATGAAATTTTATATTAATTTAACACCATATCACATTTATTTGAATCCATTTTAGAGAAATATACCTTTTATAATTGATGAAATCTGACTGCAACCTCACTAGCATACTTCACGTACAACCTAAGAGGTTTGAACTCATCACATGAATTAAAAACATGAAAAAAAATATGGGAAACATTAGATAAGTAATTAAACATCATTTTTAATCCATTTAACTAACTAGATTGTAAATAAATGCTCAAATAGAGGCAAAACCTACAGGGTGTGGGGATAGCTAGCAAAAAAAGTTAGTCAACTTGTTAAGTATGGTTCATAAAGTAAAAGTGATAAAATAATATAAATATTACCATGAAATATAATTTTAATTAGTTTAATATCATCCCATAAAATGACTTTATCTAAAACCTCTTCTACTAGCCATACCAAGAAGAAACTCGTTGACCAGTTTTGCATGTCTAAAAGGGTGATGAAAGAGTAAGATGGATTTGTATAGGCCACCTTAATATATAGGTCATAAAAACTCCAAAAATACCCAAAATTCTATTTTCTTATTTTTTCATTAAATTACCTTCAAATTTTAGTTAATAACTAACATTAATGACATATATCTAACAAATAAACACTAAAAAATACTTTTATAACACCTATCCTACTTGGAAAACTATCCCCTTCTCATTTATGGATCTAAAATGACCCTTTAAGTGAAATATAATTAATTATGAAGTAAAAATACTATGACCAATATGATAACACATTTAGTGACATAAAATAACACCATAAAACACCCTATAGGACCCTAATGGATCCCTATACAAATTTTAAACTATAAGGGGGGTTTAGCTATTTTATCTTATGGTTAAAATAATCAAGAGGTATTTGGTTTCATTATTCATCTTGTGTCTTATCTTTTTTGGTAATTCTTAGGTGTCATGTGTTGTTTCTTTGGGTTTTTTGTTGTGTATTATAAGTTTTTCAATCCTAAGATGTGTCATAAAGTGATAATGTATTTGGTAGTCCAAAAGGGTGGTCATCCAAGTCATGACGACATGTATCAGTCATGTCATTATGATGAAGAGTGAGTGGGTTATTTTTACCATAATTTTGGTCAACCCTAGGACTCACCAATAATGTTGACTAATTTTGACCCCTAGGTCAAAATTGGTCAACCCCCATTTATTCAAAACCTAGTTTATCATAAGTTTCCTACTATTTTTTATGGTAATTTTGGACTTATTATATTTTTTTAAGGTTTCTTTGATCAAATTAAGGTAAATTTCATTTTGGACCTTAGGTTGAATTCATAACATAGTCAAGTTGGTCAAAGGGGTTAAAGTAGTCTAAGGTGATCATATTGGATATGTCAAGTGATATCAAGGACAAAATTCTCCCCTCTAGTCTGTACCAAGCTTAGAAATATGGTGAATCAACCTTATAACATTTTATCATACTTTCAAGGTGATTTATTACCCATCTTATAATTCCTAAAGGAGGTTTCATGACAAAAATACAAATGTACAATAGGAAAATGAGGTGAAAACATCATTCTGGGTCCATACCAACATCTCCAAGCTTCATGAACATCTGAAATTTCATTTTAATCACTTTTTAGGTAGATCAATTAGTCTTCATGATAGAAAATAGAGGTTTTAAGCTAGTTTGTATAGGTGTGTTAGAGAAAAATATTGTCTAGGCATGTGTATGGCTTAATCTATATTCCGAAGGTTGAATCCATGTTTTGGAGGGAGTTTATAGTCAAAATAGGTCAAAGTTGACCTCCTTTCACCATCAAGCTCTTTGTCAAGTTGGTAGATCCATGCACATTTGTGGATGGTATAGATAAGAGAGAGAAGATGAAGGTCTAAAATTTTGGAAAGAGGAGGGAACCCTATATAGCTTCTATTTATGGGCGTTTGTTCTTAGATTTCCTCCCTCTTCTTCATGAACAATCACTAATAAGGTGGGGCACTCGTAGTATCTTCTCCATTCAGGCAAGGTACCAATTTAATACACTTTCTCTTTTCTTAAGCATTGTGATAGAGAAATAGAAGTTTATATAGATTTTCAAGAGTATTTACCACCTTACCACACAATTATCAAACCTCATCTCACTTGTGTGAGACCAGGGATATAAGAAATCCTCATTAGAAGTATTTTACAGGGTGAAGGCAATGGTTTCTTAATGCCTTGAGGGCCCTAATGGTTGAAATTATATTGGTAAATATCTCATAACTTACCCACATATTGTTGAAATTTTAAAACATTTCCTCAATACCTTCATGATCCAAAACCTTCATATCATGATGTTAAACTACAATCTTGATCAAGCACACAACAGATAGGTAGAATATAGAGGTCTTAGTCTTACTTAAAAATATTATGGTCATATTAAATTTTATCATATCTACAAAGGATGATAATGATCTTCACCTAGTTTTCATATATATTTTTATTTCATTGAAGATGTGTATGAAGATAATGAGACTCAAAATCTACTGGTGGAAAGGTTTAACATTATTTTTTCCACCCACAAGTCTATAGACCTATATGTGGATGTTAGTGACTCATAAAATGCATTTCACATTATATAAAGGTTTGAAAATATGTACTATATGTATTCAAAATATCCACTTATCCCTGACTATCCACATACTATCGTGATGAAGATAATGTGTGGGTGACTAGGCCTCAAGTCCTATACAAGATAATCAAGAAGCCTAAAGTGACTCAATGAGAAGGCCTAAGGCCTACAACCTAGGAAATATTGGTTCTTGTAAAATGGGATGGTTATGAGGGAACATGAATACCTTTATGTAATCTTGGAGGAGTGAAGGCACGAGTGACATAGATATGAAATCATCAAGTATAGAATACACTCTCAGAAGTGTAGTTAGGTAAACCTAAACATAGTATATACATCCATCTTGAGAGTATGTATTCAAGAGACATTGATAGAATATTGATTATTTGGGTTGGATATTGAGGACATGGGGAAACATATAATAATTCATATCACATATGAAGAAGTATGGAAATTAAGAGAATAAGGTCCATTAATAACCACACACTAGAGTCAATCCAAAAGAAGATAAGACTTGATCTAGGACTATAATTACTACCTACAGACTTGACTATAGTTGAGGAGAAAGGTTGAGAAATAAACCCTAACTTTAGGGTAGGAAAGGTAATAAGGGGTCATGAATATGATGATGAAAATAAGAATAACAATAGAGCATCAAGTTTATCCCTCAAAGTGGTTACATATAGTCAAGACACGATGGCCATCACCTATAGGCCTAACTATAGGAACAAGACATAATTTAGAAAATGGACCATATTAAGATGTCTTTAAAGGTATGAGATACTAAAATATTGAGGAAACATATAAGAGGTATGATTAATTTTGATGTATGAGGAGATATATGCTCATAGTCCTAGATAGATCTAACCGTTATCTATATGTAAGACCATAGTAGGAAGGTGAAGGAGTGGGAAATCATCCAATAAAGTGAGGTATGAAGGTGAAAACCTGGTTTCCCACATTCCATATAAACATTATGGTGCCATAAACTATAAATACTTATCCCATTAGAGTCACAAAAGGGCTTAATGGCCTTTTAGGCCTATATAGGCCCAAATAGGCCTATGAATATAATATAAGGGTACTTTTACATGTTCAAGGGGATAATGATATTTGAGGAAACTTATAGATCCTATGCACAATATTTATGGTCATATGACTCATACTAATCCACTTCATGTTAATCTTAAATTCCAATATGGACGTAATTCATGCCCATAACTTAGATAGGCCTAGTTGCCACTTGTAGGTAGAATTCTCAATAAAGGTTAAGGCAGGTCTGAACCCTACACATAAATGAATTTTAGGGATGAAAAAAAGTCCCTTATTTTTTTCCCAATTGTTCAAACCATTTCCTTTGAATTGGCATAGTCCTAGGAAGCAATGACAGCTTAATGATCTAAATGGGCTTATTAGGCCTAATTAAGCCTAAATAGGCATGTGCATATTAGTTGAGGGCTTAAACATAAATATGAGGTTATCTAAGAGTTTAAAATCTGATAATATAGTGTTAATAACATGATAGGGTCCCCATGATGGTAAGAGCCTCAAGTAAGGTAGGGAAGTGCTCAATCAAGACCTTAGGGATGCATAAGTGTGACTTCTTATAAATCCTAGGCAAGGGAATAGAGGGTTTGAAGAATTAAAAAAATTAAGGAGAAGTTATCCCTAAGGATGTTATCAAACTTGAAATGTTTTATAGTATTCTAACACTTCATCAAAACTATATTAGGAAGAGGAATGAATATGAATTCCCCAATACTACTGTTAATCACTCAATCTGACAATGAGGACACTTAAGATAAAATAATGAGAGAAGGAGACTAAGATGGAGTTTAAACAACTACAGAGATTTGTAAAAATATGGAAATTATATGGAGAATATTTTATGATGACATTGAGTTTATCAATCTACCTATAAGAATCTAAGACTCAAACTAGGCTTGAAAGGCCCAAAGCCATGTTTAGCCCTCAAACCCCACCATCCCATTGAGGCACATCTAGAAATCCTTAGTTAAATTGATGACCATATATAGATTTATGATGATGATTTAGGTCTTAAGGAGAGTATCTAATTAATATTAAAGTAATAAAATGGTCAATTTGGTCTTAAGACCCACTTCAAGCTCCACATCCCTTAATAGCCACCTCAAGCCACTAATTCAAGTGATCAGATCTTTCATAAAATAAAATTTTAGATCCAATAATATTAGGGTGAGTTAAGTATTCCAATACAATTTAAATCCATAGAGGAGAGAGTATGAATCAAGATCCCATCTTTATGAATGAATTATAAGACCACACACATGTCCAAAAGGCTTGTAAGGAACTCAAAGTCTACCATCTTGCATTCATATATCCATACACAAGATGCATGGGACCCAAATATTTTCAAGATATTTAGGGAGTATATGGACTAAAAATCCATGATCATAAGTTTGTGATTGGAGATCTGATCTTTACAAACCATTGTTAAGATGGTAGAACTCTAAACCCTACTTAAACCCTAAGATAGACCCAACTTGGGAAAAGTGGATATATTTTCACTCAAACACCTTGGGTTGACCTAATAAACACTTGGATCAGCTATTATACTAATAGGAGACATTAAATATGGTTCTGGTCTATATTGACACTATATGGATTTGTCAAACAATGTCTTTTATAAGAAATTGAGTAGAAAGTAAGGTACAAAGTTGTTTGGAGAGTTGAAAATTATTGGACGGGGTGGTTTGAGACTTCTTTCATTTTTGAAATCATAATATTTCTAAAACTCTACTTGGAAATGTCTTTTCAAGTCCACACCAAACATTGAGTCTATAGATATTAAGAGAAAGTGACCTAGTCACAAAGATTGGCAAAATTGTAGATGTATGTTTCTTGTAAAGGCCTATGTCATGCTGTGGGACATTGATTCAGACCTAAAACTCACCTATTCACCTATTCTTAATTTATCATATATGTTTTTTTATGGCCACCATGTACCTAATAATTAAGTAACTAGGCTTAATTGACTTAGTACACCTACTTGGGTCAACAAAGAGAGATGAAAGTTGGTGTACAAGGACTAATATAAGGGTTAATGAAAAATCATAACACCTTTAACTATTATAATGAAGTTAAGATACACACATCATGGTCATTATGGAAATTTGGAGACATTTTTCTTGGTCTAGTTAACATGCAAGGGATGATGGGTTTCTCAATGCCTCATGGAGGCCTAATTATACCTCATTTACAATTTGTAAATGCCATAGGAGAAGTGATTAGACATTTTTGGCATGGTCATGACTTATATGAGGTGAAATAAGCTTATACTAGCCTCCACCACTTCACCTCAATGCCTAAAGGGCCCACTGAAGACCACCAATCAAGAAACAAATACGTGGAGGGAGTTTGAGGGACTGTCATGACTAGTATAACTAATGATGGAGTGGGAAATGGTAATTTATGGAATATAAATATCACTTACATTCCATTCTCTTTATTCTATTTATTAAGGCCTTAAGGCCATTATATTCATCCCTCGATTAGGTGTAATAAAACTCTACCAAATTATATCTTGAACCTTGAAAATCAATAAAGGAAAGGACTATTTGTATACTTCTTATTTGCATTAGTGTGTTATGGTTTTTATTTTCATAAATTATGATGTTTGATCTCCTTTTTAGGTCCTCCCCTTCACCTAACTATTATAATTTCATCCTATGTAGGTCATGTGAAGTTTTAGAGTGCGGTAGTTGTATGGAAGAGTGAGTTGGTTGATAGTGCCTAAATTAGGACTCTCTTTCCATTGCCTTCAATTTTCAGACCTCCCACATATCCTCCACATGAAAAATTTATGTTGAGGAGTTCATAAAGATGCTTATTTGGTCATTTGTCTTTTATCTAATTTATAAGTATTGTTAAAGATTAGTCAAAAGAGGATATGATGATTATTGGTGCATCACCATCCCTATAATTGGTTTATTTTCATGTTTTCATTATATTTATTTTCATCCTAATATTAGTAGGTCCTATAAATATGGATTAATTTCATGTACCAGAGGATATATCACCATAAACTAGAGGTTTTTTCTTCTTCTTTGTCACCCACAACATTTATACCAATCCCATGTTACCCTAAGCTTGAAGATAATTGAACTATCTCCTTCAAACGGTACATCCTAGACTTCTAATAGGCAAATGTTGTGTGTATGCATGTTTAATATGAGGTATCCAAGATCTATTCTCGTGAATCCTTAATAGAGAAATTCATCCTTATGAGAAAGTGTATAAAGTGGAAAAATAATTCTAGTTCTAAGATCACATTATTGGAAAATTAGATTCCCTACATACAAAATCCAACACACGGTAGTGTTTGTTATGTTTTTGCATCCTCCTTTACTAATGTTTTACCCAAAAAGGTTTATTATAAATATTCTAAGCTACAATAGAGCACATCTAAAATAACTTATTTAAGTATTATACCAAAGGTTACTAAAAGGCCTAGTGATATCTTAAGATAAATTATTAGAGATAAAATGATTAAATTACCCCTTATACATATTATAAAAATATCTAAATACTACTATGCATATCATAAAATCCATAAGAATCATAAAGATTGTTAATTTTCCATACATAACAAAATATAAAGTCTCAAAGATAGTGGTGATCGTATGATTGCTACATCACTCAAGAGAACCACCCATATTATGAGTACCCCTCTTAAATTTCAAGTAAAAAAGCAAAAAATATGGTTACCAAATAATAATGCAGATCAAAAAACACCTAAAAATATCAAAATTAGAGAAAGAAAATATTCAAAAAGAAAAATTAGATCAAGAAAATGATACAAATGTACTCCTCAATAATGATACTCAATTTTCAAAATAGTATTATTTTAGAATGAAATATTTACAAAAAATTGGTTATCATGGTCAAGTATTTGGAAAATAATTCCAAGGCATCACTCATCCTATTTTGACACATGATCAAAATGACCATCAAGGATTAGGATATATTGGTAATATTAAAGCAAATCCTTTAAAGATACATTTTTCCAATGTAAAAGAACAAGATCTTGAAAATGAAATAAAATCCAATAGATAGGAAAAAATATGACAATATTTATTATGAAACCACCAAAAGGAGCAAAAACAAAAATTTCCAACTTAAACTCAAGAAAAACAAACAAGCATTCTCAAAAGAAGATTTATTAAAAAAGAGGTAAAAAATAAAGAGACACATGAAAAATATAAAGTTGCAAATGTTGTTAGAAATGGGGAAACTACAATCCCTCCCTCATATCAAAACACTTATACTCTAACTATTCATATAGATATTCAATAATCTAAAGATAAGCAGTTCAACAAATCATGTTTTGACCCACTCGAGAAATTACCATATAATCTATGCATATATATAGGACTTGGTACCTATTGATTGAATCCCTCATTGGAAAATAAGGAACCAAATGTGGATAAATGCAAACCAAAGATACCAAATAAAAAATTACCAAAATATCATGATAGACTTTCTAATTCTATTATACACACATATGTCACATATGATAAAAGGCCTTCACAAAGGCATAGCCTTGAAGACATTATTAGGTTCTAATGGCATGTTTATTTGTTCCTGACACCTTTTAAAAATACCAAAAAATAAATAATATTCAAAAATTAAAAAATATTTTTGGCACCTGCATTTTCATCTATGTGTTAGTTCCATATTGATGGATGGCATATTAGTTACATATACATATACATCTACAAGCATACATAGATACATGATTATATACACTTATGGGTGTTGATATTTCCTTTTACTCACATCACTAGAATGTTGGGGGTATATCAATAGGGGCATCCATATTCTATGATATTGCTACCTCTAAGTTCCATCATTCTATAGTCATATCACATTATCATGATTGGGCTCTTATGTACTTACACATGCTTTATCCATGATTCTATATTATATGTGTTAATTGTTATGATATGCACTTGACATTTTTTTCTAACACATTTTATCCATGATTTATTATGATATGATGATGTCGGTTACTTATAATTTTAGATTACACACTTCCTTGAGTGTTCCACCTTGATATTGTCTTTATTTTTTAAGCATTTGAACATGCTTTGTTTTTTTATTAAAAAATCAATAAAAGAGGGTCCTGGGCCCTTTAAAAATCCACCCCATAGGTTAAAAAATCTGCCAATGAGGTAGAAACAACACACAAATAACACACTAATAGCACATCATAGCACTACAACAAAAAACAAGAACAAACGAACATATGCAACACAGATAACTAGCAAAGTAAATCTAGGCTATCTATAGTCCCATATTTGGATAAGAAATTTATTATTTCCTTATATTCACCAATAATATTCACACCCACATCCATTAACTTGTTATCAAAATCCTTAACCACAAAAAACATGAAAGCCACATCATGAAGAGACTTGGCAACATATTCAACCATTATTCTCCATTTTTTTTATGTATTTTGTCTATTTTGGCCTTGATTGCCATGAATTCCTCCACTCTCATGACACACAGTGAGAAAATAATCCTCACCTTATGTTTCTACATCATCCTCCTCTATCTCATTCGAGTAGGGCTCATTCATTTCTAGAAAATGGCTTATTCCCTTACCTTCTTGTTTTGACTCTAAGGAAGTCCCATCTTCACTAGCCTCAGAAGTATCTTTAGAGAATTTAGATTCATTAGAGATGATAATGCCTTGATGGTTACAAGATGAGATTATAGTAATATGGTTGGACTTGAAAACACCCACACTACCCCTAGCCTCATTCACAACCATATTAGGACCCATGTCCAAAACTTTCCCCAACTCCTCAGCTCACTTAAGATTCTCCTTCATAAACTTAACCTTTTTAGACTAAATTTTGCGTTCTTCCTCAACAATGTTCTAGCCCCTTTTATCAAACCCCTTCATATTCTCCTATTTGGGTGTCTCAATCTTACCATAGGGTGACTTAGGGGAATTATCCTTGGAATATGCTTTGTTATATAGGTCCATGTGACTATATTCTCCTTTTTCAACATTTGAATATCTCATTTCATGTTGTATGGATATTTAAATATGTCATTCATTCCTTTGTGGGAATTTGATTAAGTCATGTCCATTAGAATTTGTGGTACTTAAACATGCCCCTTGTTTATGGTCTCCTAATATTTTTGTTTGTTGATTTGATTTTGAGTTCTCTTATGTGTGTTCTTATTTTCTTGTTGATATTATACTATTAATATATGTATGATACCATCATATTTATCATGAATCTTAGGCCTACATATGATTTCATTTGTTCTATGTGCTTCAATGATACATTTACCTATGCACATTTTTCTACATGCTACATGATTTAGTCATAAAATATAAAATTATATGGTTATATTCTTCCTTTGAGGTGGGATAATTACCAAGTACCATTTTTACCTCACCTTATATGGGGGGAATATCAGTGGAGGAATGCCATATGGAGATGGATTTCACAAATTCAATTTTTTTATATTTACTAGGGGTATGGTTTGGAAGCATGTTCTTCATACTCATTCAATTTTTGATACATATATCAATTTTCAAATTTAGTGGGGGAATGTCATATGGGAATGGGTTCCACATATTAAAAGTTTTCATATTCATTTGGAGCATGATTTGGAATCATGTTCTCCACATTAATTTAGTAGGGTACTTATATGAGTTCACATATTGAATGGGGGTATGCCTTATAAGAAATTTGTCCACACCTATTCAATGTTGAACACCCGTAGGTTACAATGGGTACATGTTTTGAAAAAATGTCCTCTCTATTGTCACTTCTATTTGTTTCATATTTCTCAATATATAGTGGGTGCATGCTTTGGAATTTTTTCTCCACACTTACATAGTTATCAAAATTGGCCAATTCACATAGTTATATGATTTAGATTCATATTTGTGGTAGAATTCTATATATTTGTACAATTATTTATACATGATTTTTATCATGAGGAATATATAAGGTGCATATGATATGGAACATGTGCCTAATATTACAAAATCCAAATCAATTTTAGATTTGAAAACCATTACACATAATGATACCCTGTAGACTTCTATAGAGTTTATCAAACCAAACTACCATAGTAGTTGGTTCAACTTTTAGTATGGTTGAGGTGATAAAATAACTCAATATTTAAATTTTTTTAGTTTGTGCATGATTATATAAGCCAACCTCACCAGGTTATAGGTATCATTAGGTTGCACATTTAAACTAATCTTAACTTCTAGTGACAACCCACTTTTGATCCAAAGTTAGGGGTCTGTGCCTTCAAATCTCTCTCTATCTATCTCCTTAGATACATGCATTTTAGATATTTATCTATATGTATCATAATATAAATTTTATAGGCTTAAAATTATACATATTTTTCAAAATAACTTTCTAATAGGCAAGGTTATTATATCGATACATGAATATACTCCTAAAACTTGTTCCTTCAAATTTCAATCTATTTCAAGTACTTTTAACCTAGTATATGTACTAATTTTACATTGTAACATGATCTTGGTTATAGGTAAGTCACCAAAAAATCACTCAAATTCAACTCCAATAAAGATAAGGTGTGCACACACACATAATTACTTATTTATTTTAAAAGATTAATTTAATTAATACATTAAAGGGTGGGAAATTTAGATGTTATTTTGTGATTATGTATCACCTCGATCTTTCACACTTGGATAACTAAAACCTTTATTGTTCCTCTTAGTTCTACAAATGTCTTTGTTCCACAAGCCTCACATCTACTTTATCTTATTCCCCTTTGCCTATCTCTTTTTCCAGCTAGTATTATCTTAATGACATATACATATTATCTTTCCTAAAATTCTTAAAATGTACTTATCTTACACCTCTATAATTTTTGAGCCTATACCTATTTTGTTACTCCCTAGACACTAATGTTTGGAATAGATAGTAATGTTAAAATTAGTGTCTTGTCCTGCCATAAGTGTCTACCTCCCCAAAGTCATCTAATTTACAAATGAAATGTATTCTAATGGTTGGCCTAAGTGATTTAAAGTGAGTTATATCCTAGATGGATTAGTATAAATACAATATCAATATTCATTCATTCCTCACTTATAAATCATACCAAAGAGACTAAGGACTTATCAAAATCATTCTATAAATCATTAAATTAATAAAATCTTTCCTATTTCCATACTAGTCATATGTACATCACATTTATATGTTTTAAGTACTAAAGGAATAGTCATAAGGTATTACTTTTTAAGTTACAATCTAGGTCACTATTGTACTTGATTTACACACATTACATGATGCACATAGAAGGCAACATGTAGGGGAAAACTACATGAGTCTAAGGACCTCTTATGTAGTATTGAATACGAAGTCAATATCCTTTGATAATAGGGTCATTAGGGTTAGCTCGACACTATATTACCAATAACTCTTTTTTCCTAATGTCACATTGAATATGGAAATATAATATTCTACCATTTCAAAAGGAGTGACAATCCATGACCTAGATATGAATGCACCAGAGTGAAGGTGAAGTCAAACCTAGAAGCATTAAGGTGGTCACATATTATTTCACTAGAGATTACATATAAAAAATTATTGTTAGACTTAGATATGAGTGTTGATGTAATTGTCTAAGGCTGATGCAAATGTATAGAGAGACAAAAGGCACTAGATCTAAAATATAACAAATTTTATAGAACTATCTTCCTACCTAATTTTAGCTTATTCTAGATCCATATTTGCATTAGCATCAAAGACAATTAAGTAACTTATTTGTTGTGATTTTCTATATCTAATACAGTTATACTTTCCATTAATAACTTATCTCAGTTTAATAAATTATGTAAATGATATATCTAAGTTTAACATTTAATTATCTTACTATAGATCTTATATTCACCCTTTTTCCCTATCATTTATATATTAATAACCCTACCTACCAAAGAGGATACACATCTAAATTTAAAGTTAAACAATGTCATTTGTTTTTCTTAGGAATTTTTTATGTCACCTCTCAATTGATGATGTCAACTATAACATAATTTTTAATTTTATCATTTGGATCCATATGTATATCTCTCTATTTTTCATTTATAAAAAAAGTACAAATGATAAATATCTAATTCTTCCACTCAAAAATAGACCTTAGGAAGAAGAAGAGGAAATAAATATAACATAAGGATTACTAAGGAAAATAAGTTATAATAAAGGCCTTTTAGGATAAATGAATAATACGAGTTAAACCATGAAGTTTTAGTAAGTATTTATAGTCCAAATATTTGGTCTAATTAGGTATTCAAAATCTATCTTGACTTGACCTACAACGATCTGTTGCAAAGTGATACAATTCAAAGGAGAAATGAATAAGCAAAAAAGTAAACTCAAGATAAGTATCAGAATCATGAAATATATATATATATATATATATATATATATATATATATATATATATATATATATGGTTAACGGTGTGGATATTTTAGTTTTTATGTATTAAATCTCATAGATTGTCATAGTATTTATATTTAATTACCTTATAGTTTCTTATAACTAAATTGTTATAGCCTAATTGAATTTTACCTTCATATAGCTCTTGGTTCATTATGTTTTTTCACCATTGATATTTTCTATTTAGATTCCATTTATAAAACTAGTATAACCTCATGTGTACATGACCCTTGTCGATAAATGTGATTTATATTATTTTTTTTTAAAGGTTTTTGTATAAATGATCCACATGAATAATAGTTAATAATAAGGTTTTATCTCTTTATATTATAGACTCATTATGCTACCAACTTATATCAAACTATCTCATTTTGATATTAAATAAAACATGTGGCTTAAATATGGTTTCCCAAATATTTTAAAAATATGAGTAATTTTTTTTGGTATTAAATATGGTGCATTCAATGTAAAATTAGACACAATAGGTTTAGGTTCATCTGATTCTATATTATTCACCAATTTATCTTAAACATAGAGACAAATTATATTACATAAGATCAACACTATATACTCCAATTTTTTTATTTTTTTAGAGAATAAGTATGTTTATTGTAACTAATCAATATATATATTATTCACATAAAAATAATTTGATAATGGTAATTACAAAAAAATGCCTCACATTGGTATTGACAACTTGTGATCTATGTTGACATAAAACACGATCAATAATAAAAAAAACTATATTTAGAAAAACATGGATATACAAAAAAAATGTGTCTACACATGCTGATTTAAAAATGATTATTGATGAAGACCCAACTATTTTCTATACAATGACAAAATTCCTAGCATCAAGAAAAGAACATGATCATGCCATCAGACCAATTCTAGGTATTACACTATTGAGATTTAAACAATAAAATATCCATATGCGTATAAAATTGAAATTGAAATTACGGTACATGAGATGCTAGAGGGAGGTATTATCTAACATATCCAAATTTAATATTTATCCCTAGTGGTCATTGTGTAAAAATAAGATGACACTTGGATGATGTGCCATGACTATACAATAACTTGATAAGTATACGATAAAAGATAAGTTACCTCTACTAGTAATTGATGAGTTTTTAGATGAATTACATGCTATTAATTATTATACAAAACTATATATTTGTTTTGAGAATCATAAAATTTAGGTCAAAGATGAGGATATCTATAAAATAAATTTCAAAAGTCATGAATACCATGATAAGTTTATGGTCATGCCCTTTTTAGGTATTGGAGGATCTTACACATGCATGATATTATACCAGAGATTATGAAGGTTTGTGTTCATGTTTTTTAATGACATTCTCATCTACAAACATACTTTGGAAGGAAATTTGAAGCATGTGAAATAAGTACTATTAGTCCTAAAACAACATCAAATTTATGAAAAACCTTCAAAATGTGATTTTCTAGTCCATGATGTGGAGTACTTGGGTCATACTGTTTCACATGAAGGATTCAAATTTGACCCTAATAATATAAAAATTATGATGGAGTGGCAAGTTCAAAAGACCCTCAAGATCCTGCATAGGTTATTAGGGATCACAGGATACCATTAAAGTTTTGAAAAAAATTATGGCAATATAGAAACTCCACTTAGAGCCTTATTGACTACATATTCCTTGATTTGGATTGAAACACCTAACAAATAATTTTATAATTTGAAAGAGGCTATTTGTACCTCTCCAATTTTTGTGAACCCTAATTTTTATAAAATGTTTGGTGTTGAATGTGATGCATCAAGATATGTCATAGGGGTCTAGTCATTGATGAAGGATGACCCATTACATTCAAAAGTTGTCAAATCAGTTAAATTAACAAGATTAATACAATCTTCAAGAAAGAGATAATGACTATTATTCATGAAATATATAAGTCAAGACCTTCTCTCAAGGGCAAACACTTTAGGTAAAAAATGATCATGATAGTCTAAAATAATTTTTGGGACAATTATTTTTATCAGAAGAGAAATAAAAATGGGTAAATAAAATTTTGGGATATGTATTTAAAATTTTATACAAGAAAGAAAAAGATAAATCGGTAACATATGGAGTTTTGAGGATGGATGAATCAATTGTGGCATTTTTATGTGCAATGACCATTTAGAAAGAAGATTGGTTAAAATAATTATGATAGGATGGGAGAATGATAAGGATACACATGTATTAGTTCAAAATATTTGACATGGATTGAGTGTTTAAAAAAACTTTGAGTTGAAAGAGAACATTATGATATAAAGGAAGATTATAACTATGTAAGGATTATGTCTTCAGACACACGATAATTTAGGAGCTTTATGCATCTACACTTAAGGGGCACTAAGTATTTTTGAAGACATATAATTAAATCAAGAAAGATTTATTTTGGGAAGGAATCAAGCGGGGTATATAAAATTATTAGCATAATGAATTATTTTTCAACATAATAAATAATAAATAATTAAAACACCATGTATTTTAAAACAATTATACATCACTATCTAGTGGTGGGAGGAGGTTTTGATGGATTAAATTATAGGGTTATTTAGTTCTAAGTGTAAAAATTTCATCATGGTAACTATGGATAGGATTAAAAAATATTATCA
>JARHVA010001837.1:2847500-2860000 GCA_037957365.1 Torreya grandis | reverse complement strand
AATTATCAATAAATTATGAAAAATTTTAAATTTACTATAAAACCCTCTTCTACCTCTTAATTAGACTCACCTCTTACCTTCACCAAGACTGCACACTACTGTAGGTGTATACAAGGTTTCAAGAGGTTTGTGTAGGATTTTTTATCATTGACAAGAGTTCATGGAGGTAAAAAAGTTCTTAATGTAGGTTTTAATGATTTTATTTCATCATTAAAACCTATTAATTTATCTTTACATTTACCTTAAGCTCATAAATTAAGTCCTTCCTACCCTGACTATGAACTCTACCTTTTTGACTCTTGTAGGTATGCATTACCTATTTGAGACTTGGTCATGATATATGAGGACCTAAATTAAATATTTATAGTAATATACTATATTTTTATACTATAATTCACCTTATATGGGATAAAATACCATTGAAACACCAAGTTTAGTTTACTATCTACTTTTTTTGCTATAGGTGGACATTTTCCCTAAGAAGGGACACCTCTAGGTGTCCATGAAACTTGAAACACCATACTCCAACATCATAATAATGGTATTCATACCATTTTGTTAACTAATAAATCCATGATACCAATATATTCATGAGATAATGGTTTGTTTCTCTTGGGATATAAATTGTCATCCAAAACTCAAAATCCTACGAAAATTAGTGCAAAGTTTTCGTGTTTTTAGAGGCATCTTTGAGGCCTTCAACTTCCATCTTCCAATCAAGTTGTAAAGGATTGTTAATAAATAATATTTTATAAATAATTTCACTATTTTTATTTAAATTAATGTCTCTAAGTGTAATAACACCTCCCAAAATCATTTAACCTAAAACTTCCTCAGTTATTTGTACTAAGCACAAACATGATGGTCACTTTTGCATGTCTAGAAAGGCAAAGGATTAGAATGGTTTTCAATTAAAAATGGAATTTATATATAATTTTAAGAATTATATGAGTTTTTTTAAGATTAAGATACATTATATCACCTTCTCCCACATGTCACCTTCCTCCATGGGTTGTAAAAGTTCCAAACTTCCCCTTTTTAGTTGTTTACCTGATCTTCAATTAGATAACCTACAAGATTATAATTAAAGTAACATTAATAATATTTAAACTTAACTCTTTGATATTTATAAGGAAAAAATTACACATGTACACCTTGTAAACCATGCCACTTGCATTTATGACCCCTTAAAATCCCACTAAGTGACTCAACATGACATATAACTAATTAGACCATCCATAAAGATAAAAAAGCATTAGATAACATAAAATGAACTATAAATAGCCTATTTAAAACTATTTGACCCATAAAAATCTAAAAAACCAAGTTTTTTTAACTATAGGGGTCCAAATTTGGCCTAAAAGTCAAATTTGGTTAATAAAATGGTGACTCATAGGGGTAGTATGCTTGCTATACTAAATACCATGAGCCTTATAAGTCCATGTTCTAGGGATTAAATGAATTATTGAGGAAAAATAGAAATGAATTGAATAAAACACATAAAATAACCACAACACGCCAAGTAAACACAAAACAAGGTAAGACACCAATAAGACTAACACATGTGGATAAGCACTTAGGGATAACAAGAAAAATAATAGCTATGTAAAAGGAGAGAGGAGAACACTTTTAATAATTATTGAGATATATCCAATTGACTAGGATATGAATCTACTCTCCATACATATTTGAAAGTTGTAAAGCATTGTGTTTTTTGCATTGAGTGATGACATAAGTTCCACTCCATAAAGCATCAAGCTTTGTGTGTTTTCCAAGCTTAACCCTATCTTCATCCCACTTTATAACAATTTACCCCTATTGGAATCTTATTTGAATTGATTTATTATCAAATAATTAATTTTTTTGATCTTGATGATCCCTTATGGTTTTCATAATTTGATCTCTTATTTCTTCAAGCTCCATCAACTCACACAATCAGACCTCTATGATTTCATTTTCCATCAAATCCACCTAGTAAGTGACATCCATTGATATTAACTCAAGTGAAATAGGTATCATATATTATCTCCCATAAAAATTTGTATATGGTGAGTTTCTAATGGCTTTTTTGGGGGTGATTCTATCAGCCCAAAGAGCTGTCTTCAACTTAGAATGCCAAGTTCTTTAGTTTTCCTCCATTATCCTCTTTATGATCTTGATTAGATTATTATTGGTGGAATCAAATAGTCCATTCCATTATAGATAATATTTACTGGAATAAATAAGATAAATAACATGTTTTAAAGCCCACTCATTTGTCTTCATTTCAAGGAAAGCTAATGCATTATCTAAAATTATTGTTGAAGAAGACCCAAACCTTATCACTATGCCTTCATATAAGTCTAAAATTGAAATTTCATTTAATTCCTTGAGATATAAATCCTCCACCCATATTTTAAAGTAATCTCTAGTAATCAACACCCACTTTTGGCTAGCACTAGAAGGTGGGTTGATTAGGCCTATGAAATCTACCCCTCATCGCATAAAAGATTAGTCTAGTTGTATTAGATGAATAGAAAAGGCTACAAGATTTTGATTACCATAAAAGAGATTTTTTTTTTTTTTACATTTACTTACCCAATCATGAGTGTCTTTGAACAAACTAGGCCAAAAATATCCAACTTTCATAATCTTAGCAACTATGGTTCTTAGAATAAAGTGACCACTATCCGGTCCATCATGAAACTTGAATAACATCTTCTCAACCTGATCTATATAAACACATCTCAATAGTACACATAATAAATATTTCATAAATAAAACACCTTCAATAAGTACATAATGAATAGATTGTAATCTCAATTACCTTCTTTTGGCTCTATCTAGGCCTTGTGGACACTTGCTAGTTTGAATAAAATGGATCATTTATTGTGTCCAAATACTCATTGATGAAGATTTATTTTTCATAGGATCATCATGAATTTATAAAATAACCTCATTTTTTTCCTTAAAATCTGAATTAAGGTGCTCACATAATCCCTTCACTTTCACTAGCTTGGTTGTCTTGATTTCTAGATTAGACTCCATCACTTTTGTAATCTAACTATCCCTTTGTTCATTCAAATATATACTAAAAATGAAGTATTTAACACTAGGATGAGGTACCAATAGATTAATATTTTTTTATATAACATATTCCTAAACTTATTTAGAATTATCATAGCAAAAATTACTTTCTTCTCTACATAAGTGCATCTTACCTCATAGCCTTGTAATCCTTGACTAAAGAAGGAAGGTTGCTCAAAATTTTCTTGATTTGAGTGAGTAAGCATGGAATATATTAATTATTAATTTCCAAAGGTACAAAATTTGAAATCCTTTGATAAATTAGGACTTTCAAGTGTTAGGGCTTGAGCAATAACTTGTTTGATCTCTTCAAAACTCTCCTTCCTTCTCCTTGTCCAAGTGAACACTTAATCTTTACTTAGCATGGAGGTTAGAGACTTGACTAAATTACCAAAATCTAGAATAAAAATACTTATGAAATTTATTTTTCAAAATAAACTTTACAAACCTTTCTTGTTTTTGGGTAAATCCAATGCTAAGATTTCAATCACCCTTTCAAGATCTATTGATAAGCCTTTCTTTGGGAGTATGTGTCCTAAAATTTTACCCTCATGGATAGAAAATACACACTTCTTTAGGTTAAGAGAGATTAAAAACTCTCTACATCTATCAAAAATCTTCCTAATATTATTCAAATGGTCCTTTTCATCCTTAATGAAAACTATGATATCATCAAGATACACCAACACAATATCATTTATTAGACCTTGAAAATCCATATTCATTACATGTTGAAATGTTACACCATCATTAGACAAAACAAAAAGAATTTTTATATAAGCATATATAATCAATTTATTAGTGAAGGTTTTATTATATTGGTCACTTTCCTTTACCAAAATCTTATTATACCCTAAGTATCCATCAAGGAGTGAGAACCTTTCAATACCTTTCACAACTTGCAAAATCTACTACATATAAGGAAGAGGATAATGGTCCTTCAAAGAAACTATATTCATATATCTAAGTTAAACACATAACCTAATTTCCACATTATTATTCCTTATCAAGACTAATTTTTCCAACCAAGATTAATGCTTAATAGGAAAAATGATCCTAGACTCAATCAAATTTGTAAGCTCCTTTCTCATGAGAGGCTCAATCTTAGGATTGATTGGACTTTATATTTAATGTATAGGTTTAGAATTATTATCTATCTCTATGGTATGTTGATATAAGTTTGGATCAAATACCTTTAAATCACTATATTTCCATTCAAAGACATCAGAAAATTCCTTGCATAACTCAATGAAATCATATATTTCTTCTCTAGTACATACCTTCCCTAGAGCAAACAACTTATCCTTGAACATTAATACTCTCTCATAGTTTTATTTCTTATTATACATTATTACATTTTAATTATTAAAATTATCATCATCATTGAAGATACTCTCAAGTGTGACTAAGTCTATAGGGAGCTATTTATCTTTAATTGTATAATCTACCCTCCATATTGCTATTGTAGTTTGGACTAATTCTTTGAATAAAACTTAGCCTCATCTTGTAAAAAAAGAGATATTTGTTGGTTGCTATAAAATACTTTATAATTACTGACATTATCAAGTATAGATGGCCTTACAATCACCTTGAGATGAGTTTGGATCTTATTTTCTATTATCCCCTTTGGAACATCAAATTAAGCTCCGATTGCTGCCAATCTATTAGCATGTTTGTTGTCTTCTCTTGGGATAGAGTAGATGTTGAAAGCTTGGAAATACTCTACAAAATCTCACACTCTATACTTATAGGACTTAAGCCAATATTTCTTAGTCATATTTTGGCATGTTACTTAATTCATAACTAACTCACTATCATTATAAACTTGCAACTCTTTCACACCTATTTTCCTAGCCCACTCAAGGCCATTTATGAGGACCTCATATTCTTCCACATTACAAGTAAAAGTGAATTTAAATATTAAAGTAAAGTAATACCTTTCCTTTGATGGAGAAACCAACATTGTTACACCACCTAATTCAACCTTACTTCTTGATCCATTAAAGAAAATCTTGTATAAACCATCCATGTTTTCACTTGTCATCATCAAGTTTGTCATGAAAGATTCCTCCTCATGAATTCAATACACTCAAAGACCAGATTACTCTATGAATTTTTAAGGATAATGATCATAATTTTCATCTCCCCATTCATTTAGATATAAATTAGAAACTCCTTCAAGAGAAGAAGTTGGAGATTGGTCCATGTGAAGCTCTTCCTCAAAAATTGCATAATTGACATTTAAAAATATAGGCATGTAGGGATATAAATGATTATTATGGATAGGCTCTAATTCAATACTCACATTAGTGCCATACTTTGTCATAAAATCTATATATAACTAATTGGTTGCCAAGTATCCACCTACCATGGCTATAAACTCTCTTGACAAACAAAGAGCAAAGTATGGAGGTAAATCTATAATAACCACATCATGAGGGATGTAAAAATTAGGAAAAACATGTAAATTAAAATTCAAATATTTTATCACTCCCAAATTCTTTGCTAGTGACCCATCCAATTGTATAACTCTTTTATCTATTGGTCCATATTTGAGGCCTACTTTATTCACTATTGACTTGGGAATAACTGAAGTACCAACCACACTATCTATGATATAATTATGAACTACAAAATAAAAAATGATTAAGTATAGGTAAAATGGATTAGTATTATTAGTTTTATTTAATTCTCCATTAACAGGCTAACTTCCATTCACAAAAACAACATTTTCAATCCTAGTTAATCCAAGTTGTTTACCTAGTCCAAGAAATTCCTTTTGGAGCATATCCTTTTGTCGTAGTAATGTAAATTAATACCATAATGAGATATTCATGTGTGATTTATGCATTTGATAAAAAACATTTATAGAAGGGTTGTTCATCTTGGAAGGCTCTTTGAAAAAACTAGTACCTTGTGTTGTAGTATGCGAAGATGGGTGTGTAGGAGGTGGCCTTGAATTATAGAATTTTTTATTCTCCTATACATTAGGAGATGAGTTATACCCACCCACCATTGGAGATGATATAGGATTCAAAATAAGTCCTTGGGTTTCCCCTTGTTCCTTTTCAACAACCCTTTTATAAGATTTAGTGTTAGAAGATACACTAACATTCACATTATTTGAGCTTCCCACATCATTTATGGCATAAAATTCTCCCTCTAAATGATTCAAAAGGGTAGAATCAATTTTTTTTGTCCTTTTTCTATCCTATTTTTGACTGGCACTTCAAAACTAGGAACTTGAGATACTTGAATACCTTGGATTATCATGGCTTGACTAGGCATTTCATTGGCATATGCAACTTGGACTTGATCTTGGTCATAGGAAGGATAACATGGTTGTTCTTGAACTAATATGTTTTGAGTGGGAAAAAGATATTATAAGATGATTATGGAACATTAGGATTAAAAATTTGGTAAGGTATATCTTGATTTATTTCACCTTGTCTTTGAGCATTACCTTGAAAAGAAGTCCTACTTATTTGTCCAAACTAATTAAAGGACTGATAAGGTTTGTAATTTTGATATTTTTGTCTTTTGAGAGTAACCAATTCATTTTTAACACTTTGGATCAAAATCTTGACTTCATAGATCTCATTGGTAAGGCAAGGGTAAAATTTTCTTGACTATTAGGCAAAGGATCCAAGGTAGGTAATGCAACTTGACTAGGAGGCTAAAAATTAGGGAACAATGTCATTGGTGGTCTAATAATAATCTTACCTACTTGAATAAGATAATTATTAGCATTAATAGCTGTCTCATAGGCAAAAAAAAATGTATTTACACTTATGGATTAGATAATCATGGATACATCACTATTTAATGATTTTAGGTAGTACAAGAATGCATATTTATAGTAGGTCTCACAAGGGTTGGGATCTTATCCCATGTTTTTTGACATCTAGAGTTAAAATCTTGCATGAAATCTTATGGATCCCTCTTGATATTTTTTAATTTCTTAGCTAGTGATAAATGATCGCTCTTCTCTTCAAACCTCTTAGACAATAGATCTTCTAGGTCATCCCATGAAGAAATTATATTATGGGGTAAAGTTCCATACCAATCCAAAACATTTACTTTGAAAGACAATGCTAATAACATGATGGATACATTCTCTTGAGTTATATTATGGATATTACAAAATTTTACTATGTTTCTGATGTGTTCAATTGGAGTAGTAGGACCTTCTCCACTAAACTATGGAACACTCTTAAGGGTTGCTCTAGGATTTTGGTCATATTGGGAAAGTTTCAAAGGAGATGATCTGATGAAGCCTATAAAATGTTACCTCTTAGCCATATTTTAATGTATACTATAGGTATTTGGGGTTGAAATAAATAAGAACTTCGACTTTTTAAACACTAAATATCTTGAATAAGGGTGCATATTCACAAATATGAATCTTTTTATAGAATACAAATGTAATTGCACAAACTCAAAGGGTATACCTTTAGTAGTAGACCTAGTGGTCACATTTAGCATGGAAATTTAGGATTGATTAGTAATCAAAGAGTTGAAACCTTAGTGGAGTCACTAGGTACTGAATGTATATGTTTTTTTGACTACAAATATGCCAATACCAACACCAATCTTGGACAATCTTCTAGGACTTAGAGTCCCATCAGGAATGCCAAAAAATATTATCACTTGGATTTTCACCCCTTGAGTAGATTTATATATTTACTCATTTAAGTGGCACAATTGAAACATCTCACTTTATATGGGTAAACAATTTGGTGAGATGAGTCTTTAAAAGGGCTAGCTTCCTTGATACACTCTTTGAAAAACTTTCCTAATTATCAACATTGAATGAAAAGGGTTAAGAAGACAAAATAATAAAAATAAAAAGTGATGCAAAAATATTTAATTTACTCCTATTTATTGAACTTATACTACTTAGATTCAAAACAAAGCTTCTTTCACACAAAACTCATAACTCAAGACTAATTGCTAAATTAATGTTTAATATGCTAGTTTAAAGAGGTATATTGATGTTTAAGGGAGATGATGAATGATCCTTTATAGAATAAAATAATATTCCACTTCTATAACACATATACACTAAAATACAACACTAACAAAGACTCGTAACAATTACTCTTCTACACACTTGGTGAATAATGAAGAATAACATGCTATAAAAGATCATCTTCTACAAGACAAGACTAATAAGATTGAAAAAAAACTTAATTGTAAAACATGTAAGTAGGAAAATTAAATTTTTTATTTCTTAAAGAGTAATTCAAATACAAAATTTTCTAGGTTTTCACCATCAACCAATAGAGGCTACCCAAAAGAGCCAACATAGTCACTAATTATATCATTCAGGAGAGGGGCAAGACAAGGGAAGTCCAAAGGTCACTTGAAAACCTATAAAGCTAATAAAAAATGTTAATTTTTCATGAGAAAGATATTTGAAATTAACCATGCAATTTTAGGAATTCCAAGTGTCCATACAAGTCATGGAACTTATGAAACGTGACATGAAACTCCTTGTCTTGGCTCAAAAAAATACCTTCATGATTTGGACCTATTTGAACATCCCTAAACAAAATATGGATATGTTTTATGATTGAAATTAGAGGTAAGGCTTTCATACATTCCTCTCCATGCATTTTTTGTATTCCTACTCACCTAGAAACTCTTGTAAGACATCACTACTTATAGTCTAAACAACTCCTTTTTCAATCACCTCTCACACTTGGCCTAAAAATTGGATTAATTTTTCCATAAAAATATATGGGATGGAGTGTATGACACTTTTAAATACTCTCCATGTCCTTATAGTTCTTAGGTACACCTTAAAAAGGCTCACACTTAAAGTTTTCACCCTTCTCACCATTGTGTTCACTATGCCAATTTTGACTGGCTAAGATAAGAGATATTATTTGCATACTTATAAGTTTTTACATGTCATTATATTTACATAGTGAGTTATATTAATTCTTAATATTTCCCTCAAAATTGATTTCATCTCTTGAAACCTCATGTACCCTGCACAATACACAAAATAGTCAAAATAACCTATTTTATACTATGTTCGTATAGGTAAAGTACCACAAAAATTTATGAGGAAGAGACATAAAGAATAATTTAAGACCTAAAATAACTTTCATGGTCATTTTATCCCATTTGGATAGCTCTCTAATCTATTTTTATCCATTGGGTCTCTTCTAAGGGCTTAGTAAGGTTTTAGGTAGTTATTATCCTCAAGCTTTGTTCATAAATCCTTAACATTAGAACTACTATAAAATTCCAAAAAAATGATGATAAGGGAGACTAATAACCACTACAAACTCCTTTTTCCTAAATTCATGTCCTCAAAAAGGATATGAGCATTTGAAATCACCTTATCGAGCTTGATTCCACCTTTCCTACATGCTTGGACTATCTCTAAGGTAAATTAGATTTCCCATAGGTTTATATATATAAAAAAATCTCAATCATGTCTAAATACATCTCATAATTTTTTTGAATTAGATAAATATCTTATCAAGAGATATAAATGAGGTTGGACCTCTAATTGGCTCTAGGTCCCTTTAAGTCCTAATGGGCTTATCATGCACCCTATTAGTTTTGGATATCTGGGATGATATTTCATAGTTATGATAGTGTATAATTATTTTTCACTCTTCATTAAAGCTCAAAAAGTCACCACACAAATTTACAATTACTCCTTTTCATTTATTTCCTCTCATTCCCCAATTAGGCCTAATTGGAGCTTATCTAGTTGGATTGTGTGCATGAGTGTTCTGATCATTTTGAGAGGTATAATATTTAATTAATTATTATTATCATATATTTACCCTTCATACACCTCAAAATATGTTTCTTGAGGATCCTAAATATTTCTATCAATCCCTTTTACCATTTTGACTTCATTAGCTTATTTTGCCAAACTTAATTTTTCTTCACTAGCTAACCTTTGAGACAAAATAGTGAGGTATATTCCTCTTCCCCAAGGAAAAGTGAATATTTAAGATTTTTATAATGTCCTAATCAGAATTTTTACCAAGGATTTTATCTTGACTCACTCATTTAGGCACCTAAACAACTGAAAATGCCCAAAAAGGTCATATAGTATCTTATTATACTATCGTTCACCTTATATGGGCTAAAATACCACTAAAACACCAAGTTTAGTTCACTGTCTACTTGTTTTTCTATAGGTGGACATTTTCCCTAAGAAAGGACCCATTTAGGTGTCCATGAAACTTGAAAAACCATACACTAGAATCAGACTAATGGTATTCATACCATTTTTCTAACCACTTGATCTATGGGACCACTCTAGTCATTAGATAATGATTTGTTTCTCTTGGGATATAAATTGTCATCTAAAACTCAAAGTCATGTAGAAATTAGTGCAAAGTTTTAGTGTTTTCAGAGGCATCTTTATTGCATTCAACTTCCATCTTCCACTCACTTTCTAACCTCCATATTTTTCATTAATCTTATACATTATAATGCATACAAGGTTAACCAATTTAGGTAATTATAAAGTCTTTGCAACCATGCTATAAGATATCCATAGAATGCCTTGGAACTCTATTTTTACATTTTTGGAAAACCTTCCCTTAACTTAGTCTTTATTCTTTTCAACATGATTCATACCTTATTTTATCCTTTTTAAATCATATATATGTCTTATATGGTCAATTCAAATACTAAAATCCAATATAAGGCTCCTTCCATGTTTCAAAGCCCCATACAAGAATTCTCAAAGTTTTGTGATACACCTATAGATGGGCATTTGCAAATACATAGGTAGTAAGCATGTAATTTTGGGTAGTATGTATGAATGAAAAGGTTTATAACACTTATATTCATTAAATAATCATTCCAATACACCTTTATAAATATTAAGATATTGAAACACATGCCAAGATTTCCACCTTCAACATGACATCAACAAAAGGCTCCTATAGGTGAATATGGGTTGTATGCAGGCATGGGTATGGAATAGAGCAATAATATGTTGATGAATTTCTTGAAAAAACTCAAAACCAATTTAAACCTTCCAAATTCATGATTTTTTTCAAGTAGGCCTGAAGGGAAGGTGATAAACATCTATCCCAACATGAAAAACTATTGCAAACATATCAAACAAAGTAGGCAAGGGTATCTCATGATTGTTTGGTATGATGAATGAGTATGTAACAAAAATTGTCTCTTATTTAGCAATAAAATTAACTATCTATAGTTACTAATGGTTTGATAAATATAATATACCCTAATTACAACTCCATGAAACAACTAAACAACCTCTATACATGTGTGCTTCCACATAAAACTGAGCAAGGAGTTGACTGAGCTAAATGACAAGATTCAAGGTTGTCCAAAGCATGACATTATGAAAAAAATATGGGAAGATATGATCATATTGAATTTTTACCTATGTAACACCATATTTATCTCACATGAAACCTTTGTAGAAGACCAACATTTTGCAACACAAAAGAATTGACTTAAACTTCACAATGGTCACACCTTCCTGCAACATGAGACAATTTTCCCATAAAAACATCATGAAACATTAAAATAATCATGTATATCATATAATAAGTTATAAAAAATCCTATAGAGTCAATATCATGGATTGGTTCATATAAAATTGTCTAAAATAGAGCAAAACCTATAGGGTGTAGGAAACAATGAGCAAAAGGCATAGTCATATTCTAAAGAATGGTTCATAAATTATATTTTACAAATAATTGAAATATTTTTATGTAAATTAATTTATATTAGTTTAATTACACCTCACAAAATCATTTGACCTAAAACCTCCCCAGTTGTTCATACTAAACACAGACTTGATGGTCACTTTTGTATGTCTAGAAAGGCAAAGGAGTAGAATGGTTTTGGATTAAAATGGCACTTAAAAAGAATGTAAAGAATTTATATGAGTTTTATTAATATTAATATATGTTATATTACCTTCTCCCATGTTTCACCTTCCTCCATGGGCCGTACAAATGCCAAAATTCCCCTTTTCAATGGATTATAAGATCTTTAGTTAGATAACTTGCAATATTCTAATTGAACTGGAATTATTGATAATTAAACTAACCTATTATATGTTTTAAAGGTAATAATGATGCCTAGACACCTTGGTAACCATGAAACTTGCATTTATGACCCCTTAAAATCCCATTAAGTGACTTAATATGACACATAGCTAATTAAACCATGCCTAAAGATAGAAAAACATTATATAATATCAAATGAGCTATAATATATCCTATGAAAAATTAATTTACCCATAAACATATAAAAAATGAATTTTTTAACCTATAGGGGTTTGAATTTGACCCAAAAGTTAAAATTTTTCAACACTTAATAAATAACTAGATATATGTAGCTCTCCCATAAATATGGACTTTTGTGTACACAAGGGTGTAATATGCCATATGAAAGGGAATGCAATGATC
>JARHVA010001837.1:2800000-2842500 GCA_037957365.1 Torreya grandis | reverse complement strand
GAATTTTAATTCCAAATCTAGAGGATGATATTTTAAGGAATACAATACATTTTTTAATGGAATAACATAATCTTTAATAGACTAATAATCATGCTGTTTGATGTTTTGAAAATGTTCCAATGTAAACCTGGGTACCTTATGTGTATTAAATTACAATAAGAAAACATATTATAATTAATTGAATTTAGTTAACCAACCATTCGGTAAAATATAAAATAAATCCCAAGTTTCTTGTGTTAGGCTTTCTTGGAACATTTTGAATAATATTCACTTATATTTATTCCAATGATAAAAATAATTTACTTATTGAATTATATGGTTGGAAGGATATTCATGGCTGAAAAACAATGGTAATACTGGCTTGATAAATTTTTTTGGATAAGGATATTCAAATACACATTTTTAAACATATTGATATTTTATGATGTTATTATTGGTAGTATAATTATAGGATAACATTTTTTATTTGATGAGTTAAATTTGCCTTCATATTTATCTTATGTTACCCATCATAGAAATAAGATAAGTAGTAGGAATTATTGAATTTTTCAAATATGTAATCATTTGTTGTAATTTACCATATAATTGGGGAATATGTATATTGGATGTCTCCAAATAATGAGAAATTTGTTTGATATTTGCATGATTTTAAAAGTTTGGAGCCTTTGGTAATTGAAATTTATTTCATATTTGTTGACATTTTCATAATGGTGCATCCTTTAGAAAGTTTGCAACCTTTGGTAATGGTATATCAGTTAAAAGTTTTTGAATCTTTGGTAATGGTAAATCATTTAAATTTATTGGAATCTTTGATAATGAAATATATTTTAAAAGTTTTGAAATCTTTCGAAATGCTATATCATTTTTAATTCTGGGAATATTTAGTAAGGGTATATAATTTAATTTTTTAAAATATTTGGTAATTATAGATCATTTAAAAGATTCAAAACATTTGGTAATTATACATTATTTGTAAATGTTAGAATTTTTAGTAATTGTAAATTATTTGTATTTTTCAAAGAAGACATGATATCCTTGTGTATTTAAAGAGCATTTCACCATCAAATGATAGACAATTGGGCCCATGTGTGTCTCATTTTATTTTAGGAGCTAAAAGAACATGTCACCATCACCATGATGTGATGACCTACATTTTATTTTAGTAACATCACGGATAAAAAAATCCAACATCAATTTTTAGTGAATAATGGGAGGGGGATGATTGATATTAACACATGGAATGGTAGGTGGTTTAATGAAACATTTCAAACATGCATGCTTTTATTCACTTGGTAAAGTTTAAATAATTTGTGCTCAATATCTATTGATTTATAAATATATACCTATTATTGTTCATAGGTTATGATTTATTTGAATTTTTTTCACATGGAAAAAACCTTATTTTTATCTTTTGTAAAATAAATAATGGAATAAATCCACAAAAATATATAAAACCCTAGGAAGCCAAATAACCCTAGGGTAATCAATTATTGCATAAAAGGAAAAAGAAAAGATAATACTTATATTGTTTGTAGATATGTATATGTATATGTATATGTATATGATATGTACATTTGTAACAATAGGAATTCTGATTCTTAATATCCCATCATCAAATTCTAGAAATAATATTTTTAGAGGTGTGGAAACTATTGTCAACCTTTGGACACTAGTGTAGATGATTCTATCTAGTGAAAAAAAAATCACTATATTTAAAAGTGACTTCCCAATCTTATTAAGGGTTTATTTAACCTTTATGATAATATGTTTAGATCATTTGCATAGACTTTTTATGACTATATATAGCTCAATCTCTAATTATTCACTTTAGGAAATGTCATATTATGAAAATGAGATAGTTTACTAATAAAGTCAAGTAGGAATCAAAGACCCATTTTTAAATGAGTGGTGCCTAAATTTCCATGAATTTGAAGAGGGCCTCAAACATGTATTTATATCATAAGTTTGGGATTATTTGGTCATAAGGGTGAAATATGGTATATATAAGGGCATGCAATGATATAGATTTTAATTTGTGATGTAGAAAAAATAGGCCAATATTTTAGAGGCCATAACTTTTGACCTGTAGCTTCATTTAAGATTTTCCATGCACCAAAACAACCATCTCAAAAAAAATTATGCTTTTTGAAGTAGATATATACACATAGAGTTGATTTTGATATTTTTCATAGGCCATACATGATCTCCTAAGGGTCTGAAATAAAATCTAATGATTTTTCAAGAATTTTCTACTTTTAGAATTTGTATATTTTAGGACCAGAAATCAAATTCAATTGAATTTCATATAATTGGATAGCTTTAGTGTTTAGGATATTTTTGGATATTTTTATATCCTTGTGTGCTTGCATGCTAAAGTTATTATAAATAGAAGTTGCTAAAAATAGACATTTTTTTTAGATTTTAGTTTTTTTTTTAAAATTTCATGTCAAGTTGAGGATTATTTAATCATGGTTTAGGTTTATAATTATTTTAAGTTATTTAATATGAATCAATTCCAAGTTATTATTTTAGATCTTGGCCTATTGGTAATTTTATTATCCTGATAGTTTTTGGGTTTATTATTTGGTATCAAAGCAAGTTCAAATCTTTGAGGAGAATGACATGGCAAGAGGATTAGGAGGTATTTTTTAGATGAACTAGACTATATAACAGCTATAGAGATAAGATAAAAAATTAAATGAGGTTATCACCAATCAGTTGAGAAGACAAGGTGGTGATGAGGAAGACACAAATCATGATGAAGAAGTTTGGCAAGAAGAACAACCACTGTCAATGAAGAAGAGGATGATTCAAGATTTAGAATGAAGGAATGAAGGAATCAAGGTTTATTTTAAATATTATGAAGTCATTTTAAAACTAGAGTATCTGATAGATTGGATGAATATCATGGAAAAATTCTTTGAGTGGAAGACTATGAGAGAGCATAAGAAGGTAAAATTTGCATGCACAAAATTGAAAGGTCATGCAATGATTTGGTGGAATCACTTATAGAAAGAGAGACAAAGGAAAGGTAAGGAGAAGAATAATTTGTAAATATAGATGGAGAAGATGAGGGATAAATTTATTCTTATGGATTATGCACAAACCCTCTACAGAAAATTCTAGAGTTTGAGGCAAAAAAATCAAAGTATACAAGAGTATACATATGAATTTTATAAGTTTCACATATGAGTGGGGAATGATTAAATAAAAGAGTATATGGATAAAAGGTGTGTAAATGGTTTGAAATTTTCTATTCAAGATGAATTAATCATGCATAAAATATTTTTCATGGAGGAGGCTTATCAATTAGCTTTGAAGGCAGAAGAAAAACAAAATAAACAAAATTTTAAAAGAACATCTCTTGGTCTAAGAAGAGGTATATCCCCTATAAATAGGGGATGAGGTGGGTTTAATAACACTATAGGTGGGTCTAATACAAATAGGGATGAATCATCATGTGGTTTAAAAAGGCAATATGATAATAGGAAAGAGTTTCAATACAAACAAAGACAATGAAGATTTTAGAGAGGATGAGGTTATGGTGGTACTAGAGGATAGTTTCAAAATTATTATAGATATTATGTCTATTATAGATGTGGAGAAGAAGGGAATGGATAATTTGAGTTTCCACACTATCAAGATCAAGAAAGGAGGCAAGAAAATCACCCAAGAGTAAATCTAGTTGAGGTTGAAAGAGAAGAACAGAATACTAAAGTTGTAATAGTAGATGTTGGAGAAAAATATCATGATGAGAAGAACCATGATTAATATAATGAAGGATAAAGTTTAAAATAAAGGAGGTGATCCATGGTTATGATCAAATATTTTTCAAACAAGATTTACTTTGGGTGGAAAGGTATGCAAAGTAATTATAGATGGTGGTAGTTTTTAAAATATGGTTTCTAAAAGAATGATAGAGAAGCTAAATTTGCAATGTTAAAATAATCCTAATCCTTATAACATTTAATGGATTAATAAAGGGAGTGAAGTTATAGTAGATAAAAGGTTCTTATTCAAGTTTTGTATAGGAAAAAGTTATAATGATGAAATATGATGTGATGTTATTCTGATGGATGCATGCCATGCATTATCAGGGAGACCATGGTAAATTGATATGAAAGTAATTCATAATGGAGTAAAGAACACAAACACTTTTTATAAAGGTGTTAAAAAGGTAGTTTTGCTACCTCTTAAAGAGGAAGAGAAGATAGAAATCATGTTCTCTACTAAATATTTTATCCAAGATATGAAAGTGAAAGGATGTTACTATGCATTAGTAACAAAGAATTAAGTAATTAAAATGGTGCCAATACCAATAAAAGTAGCAAGAGTGTTGAAATAATATGAAAATGTTATGCCTAATGAGTTACCAGATGCTTTACCACTGAAGAGAGATATTCAACATCATATTGATTTAATTCTAGGATCAACTCTACCCAATCAAGTAACTTATAGGATGACTCCAATAGAACATGCCAAAAATAAATAAATAGGTTACTAAATTTCTAAGCAAGAAGGTGACAAGGGAGACTATGATTCCATGTGCAACACCAGTGTCACTAACTCTAATAAATACAGAGGATGGAGAATGTGTATGGATAGTAGAGAACTTACAAAATTACAATAAAGTATATGTTTTTTTATACCTTGTTTATATAATATGATGGATGTGCTTGCAAGATAAAAATATTTTACCAAGATTGATCTAAGGAGTGGTTATTATCAGATTTGAGTTTGCGAAGGATATGAATGGAAAACTAAATTCAAGACTAGAAATGACTTATATGAGTGGATGGTGATGCCATTCAGATTATCTAATGCACCTAACACATTTATAAGGTTGATGAATATAGTGCTACAATAATATATTATTAAGTTTTTGGTTGTTTATTTTGATGATATTTTGATATTCAGTAAGAATAAATAAGAACACTTATAGTATTTGATAATGGTAATGGATTTGTTAAAAAAAGAAAAGTTGTATGCAAATTTGAAGAAGTGCATGTTTATGCAAAATGGTTTGGCATCTTTAAGATTTGTAGTTTCAATAGATGGTGTGAAAATGGATGAAGAAAAGATAAAGGCAATTGTCAAGTGGCCTATTCCAAGAAGCATTATAGACGTAAGAAGTTTCCATGGTTTAGCAAGTTTCTATAGAAAATTTATTAAAATTTTTAGTAGTATTGTGGTACCATTAACAGATTGCATGAGAGTGAAGGATTTTGCATACACTATAGTAGCCATAATTTTTTTTTATATTTTTAAGAAGATTATGAAAAGATCAATTTTATCATTACCATATTTCAAAAAAGTGTTTGGGGTTTATTGTGATTCTTCATTTGTGGGAATTGGTGTTGTGTTGAGTCAAGAAGGAAAGCTAATATCATATTTTAGTGAGAAACTGAATAAGGTAAGGACAAAGTATTCTACTTATGATGTTGAAATTTATGAAATTTTAAAAGCATTAAGACATTGGAAGCATTATCTAGTACCTAAGGATTTTATACTATTTACAAATTATGAGGCTTTGAAGTATGTGAATACATAAAAGAATTTGAATAATGGGCATGTAAAGTGGGTTTCTTTCTTGTAGGAGTATAATTTTGTATTGAAGCATAAATCAAGAAAATAGAATTAAGTATTTGATGCATTAAGTAGGAGAGTAAAATTATTAATTACTATGGTGAGTGAATTAGTTGGATTTGAAGTTATCAAAGAATTATATGATACTAATTCATATTTTGGAAAGATAGTTAAATAGTGTATGAATCTATTAATAGGTGGGGAAAATATTATTTATGATTAGTATCTTATATAGGAAGGTTATCTCTTCAAAGGGAAATAATTAAGCATTATATTTGGGTCTCTATAAGAGAATATAATAAGTTAATTACATAGTGGTGGTTTGGCTAAACATTTTGGTAGGATGAAGACAATAGAATTGGTAGAAAAAAAGTACTTTTGGCCAAATATGAATAGAGATGTGACAAGGTATGTTTTAAGGTGTATAATATGTCAGGTGGCTAAAGGACATGCATAAAATACTCGACTATACATGCCATTACCGGTTCTAAGAGAACCATGGAAAGATTTGAGTATGGGTTTTATGATGGGATTACCAAACACATAAAGAGGTAATGATTCAATTTTTGTTGTTGTATACAAATTTTCTAAGATGGTTCATTTCATTACATGTAAAAAATCCAATGATGCCACTAGAGTTGCATGGTGTTCCAAAAACTATTACTTTTGATAGGGACATGAAATTTCTAAGTCATTTTTAGAGGAATTTGTCAAATAATATGTGTACTAATATATAATTTAGTAGTTCAGATCACCCAAAAATAGATGGACAAATATAAGTTGTGATATGAGCTTGGAAAATTTATTGAGATGCATAGTGGGAGAGAATCCCAAGCAATGGGACATGTATTTACCACAAGTTGAGTTTTCATATAATATTTTAGTGAATAAATCAATAAGAAATTCATATTTTAAAATTATTTATGGGATAAATCCTATGGGTATTTTATATTTGGTATAATTACCAATTTCATATTGAATTAGTGATGATGTAGAAGCATTTGTAAAGTATATGAAGTAGTTGCAAGCAGGATTAAGAAGAAATTTGTAGGAAAGTAATGAGAAATATAAAGCATTATAAGATGTCAAATGAATATCCAAGGTATTTGAATAAGGAGAGTGGGTAATGTTCTACTTTAGGAAAGAAATATTTCCAAAAGGCACGTACAACAAGTTGAAGTACAAAAAAATTGGACCATGCAGAATTGTGAAGAAATTCAATGGCAATGCTTATGAGGTGAGTTTACCATAAAATTTTGATATATCTCTAATATTTAATGTTTCATATTTATATTAATTAAATTAATAATATGGTGAAGATGAATATTTAAATTGGGAGCAACAGATTCCAATGTAGAAGAAAGAAAAAATAGTGCAGGTTTTGGATATGAAGACTATGACCAGAAGGCAACAAAATTATAATAGGTATTTGGTGTTGTGGGAAGGATTGCATCAGTAAAAGAATAACTGGATTAAAGAATGAGAGATGAAGAATATTGACAAAGAAAAGTGGTAGTAGTACAATTAGCCAAACTCATAGGAGCTGAGTTGTTTTCAACTAGAGGAGAATGATGTAGAAAAAATGGGCCAATCTTCCAGAGGCCATAACTTTTGAGCCATAGCTCTATTTGAGCTCTTCCATGTGCCAAAATGACCGACTAAAATATTTTTATGTTTTCTTAATCTGATCTATCTACTTAAATTTGGATTTTATATTTTTTGGAGGCCATACATGGTCATTTGAGGGTCTAAAATTAACATCTAATGATTTTTTAAGAATTTTCTATTTTTAGAAATTGTATAATTTTAGGACCAGGCACCAAATTTAGTTGAATTTTCTCCCATAAGGTAATTTTAGTATTTAGTATATTTTGAGATATTTTTAGAGTGGCATGTGCTTGCATGTGAAACTTACTATAAATAATAGCTGCTAAAAATACACATTTATTTAGATTTTAGGTTTTTTCAAAATTTTCCATGTCAAATCTAAATTCTAAGTTGAGACTTATTTAAGAATTGTTTGGGTTTATAATTATTTCAAATCATTAAATATGAATCAATTATGAGTTATTATTTTAGATCTTGGCCTATTGGTAATTTTATTGTCTTGATAGTTTTTAGGTTCATTAATTTGACAAATATTGGTCATGGGTTATTATTTTAATTATGTATACATGTAACATGATTGATCCTATGAATTATATATAGATATGGAAGCATATGTAAATATAACTTAGTTGTTTAATTGATTAAAAAATATTTAACATGTGTTTGCTTGGTATTTTTTAGATTGATAATGAGTAGACTCTTAATTTTATTTATACCACAAATTTTGAAAATATCTCACAAAAGGGTTAGATATGAAAAATAAGATGACCCATATGTTTCATAATATTTAGGTACTAACATCAATGTTAATGTCCATATAGTGCATGTTTGTGTCTAGAACATTACAAAAATATTGAAGGAATGTATATAATAGTGAATTATATAAATCATATTTTAATCTTTATTTAGTGTACAAGTGATGTATGTCATCATATAATAGGTTCGGTCTATAACATAAATAGTTATGTCATCTGAGGTGGTGAATGTAAGGCTTTAAGCAACATGAAGGTCTAGAACTAAAGGGTACAACCCTAATTGATATTTTTCAAGTTTATAAGTTTTATATCATGTATATAATCATATTTTTGTATATAAAATGAGGAAATGTTATAAAATCACTTAGGACCAAAATATTATTGGTATAAATATGTAACAAACTATGTCATTTCATATTTTATTTTTTGGAAAATATATTACTCTAATAAACTTCATATAACTAAATGCTATCATCATGTATGAATGGAAAATATAGAATTTGGACATATTCAATGATTTATTTTCCTAAATATGCACCCAATATTGATGCATTAAATTTAGAATATCAAACTGTAGTTGTAAATCAAAAATCCTATTTTGACAAATGTATATCATCTTGGAACCTACATAATAGATTTTATAGAAATAAAAATGTTCATCATTATGTTATTAATGATCCATGTTTATTAAATTAAAAAAAAAAAAACTATAAGCTAACCATTTTCTTGATATCAAAGATATTTTATAGAATAAACATGCTTAGCAAATGAAGGAATTAATTGTGAATGTCAGTACAAAATAATTTGGGAATTACATCAATAATATACCATAGTCATTAAAAATAATAAATGTTAAAAACACAATCCTTCTCATCACAATGAAATATTGAATACTCATAATCACACCATGATTTGCATTTGGGAAAAGAATGTTTATTGTCAACTTGTTATTTTTCATGAAGTTGTATTCAAATATATTGGAAAATATGCTTCAAAAGAAGAGAATCAATCTATAATTTATCACCATATGATAAAAATAATATCTAAAAGTGTAAGTTTGATTGAAACATATTCAAATTCTTTTATAAAAAAAATATAACCAGTTGTAGTATTTATCATCACATTAGTGCATATGAAGTTTTACATCTTAAAATATATATACTTGTTATGTGTAGCTAATCATTTATGCCATTAAATGTTAGGAATCAAATCCTATGTTGTGTCACCTTTAAGTGATTATAGTTTTAATTGAAAAATCAGCCATTATTGATGAATACACGATTTATCATTGATATTGAGATTCATTATCTCTTATAAAATCTTCAATAAATTGGTCATATGACAAAAATCATCGTGGTCAAAAATGGAAAACCAATATGTGATAGTTATTATTAGTGTCTTCCCCTAGGTTATTTTTAAGTATTTCAAAATATTATATTGAATATGCATTGTTGTATTTTATAGAACATATATTTAAAAAATCATTTTAGAACATTATTGTAGACATTATTTTTTATACTAAGAAAGTATTGAAATATTAGGAAATTATATAAAATCCATACCACCCATGGCACATTTAACATATAGTTTATGAGAATGAACTAATTTTACATGAAGAATTTATTCCTCATATTTTTTTAATAAATTGATGAATGGAAACTTTTTCATAGTTACATCCTGACAACAATATTCAACTTATTAAACTTTGTATGGTTGGTCACCATGACTTTGATATACATCATAATTGGAATGATACTAATATTATAGATTACTTCAATGACATGACAATTTAATTTATATAAATTAATAAATCAAGATAAAAAATCATAACTCCCATTCTTCCAATGCATCCACTTCTAATTCATTATCTACAGAGCAAAAAATCCATTTTTATATTATTATGTATCACTAGCATTAACATAGTAAAATGGTTCCATTAAATATTATTATTTAGAATACTAGGGGTATATGAAAACAGTTATATAATAAATTTTAGGGATTTTTTTTAAAGCTAAAACTATTTTCCCTTCTAAATGGTTTCCTTTAATTTATAGGTCTACAAAAGCATCAATGGATTTTTGATTCATTAATATTAAATGCTTCAATCCCTATTTTTATGAGAAATATAAATGGTGAATTATTATGAGTTTATTAAAAATTTGGTTCATATATATATATATATATATATATATATATATATATATATATATTATATACATACAAATATATATATATATATATATATATGTATATATATGTATGTATGTATATATATGTATATATATATATGTATATATATATATATGTATACACACACACACACACACACACACACACACACACACACACATATATATAATTTTTAATAAACTCATAATAATTCACCATTTATATATCTCGTAAAAATAGGGATTGAATCATTTAATATTAACGATTCAAAAATCCATTGATGTTTTTCTATACCTGTAAATTAAAGGAAACCATTTAGAAGGGAAAATAGTTTTAGCTTTAAAAGAAATACATAAAAATTATCTAATTCATTATAATGAATTAAATGGGTTTAATATATCTAAAGGTATTGATATATATTGATTATCATTTACAAGAATCCTTTACACATCATAAAAATGGTCCATTTGGTGAAAAATCTATTATTTTTGTTGGTGATTTGGGTAAGTTGCTTCAATTACATGATATACCAATGTGTGAAAGAAAACTTAATGGTTTATACCTTCAAATAATGTTCAACATTTTTATTACATTTTTAAAAAAATGTGTTAGGATATTGTCCATGGTAGGCAAGTTTATGAAATACATTATTGAATGTTTGAAATGTTGAACTCAAATTTAATGACTAAAATTTATTAGTTTTATGAAGTGATAATTATTTATATTCTAAAAAAAAATATGATTTCATTAAAACACCCACTTATAAGAAACAAATGGTTTGGATTCAAAACATAATAGAAAAAATTAGAAATCATTAAATATTCCTATTGCAAGAAGCAATAGAAAAACATAACAAGAAAAGGAGTTTTGGACATGTAGATGACAAGAAATTAGATACAAAATAAAATTTATAAAAAGGGTATACAATTAGTCATACATCAAATTTATGGGTTGAATCTTGTTTGGTCAATGGTTCTCTTAGTGAAATGAATTCTATTGTGAATATAACTAGTAACAAATCACATGCATTGCATACGATTATGGTTGTGCACATGAAAAAATATATAGGACCAACATGGGATCAATAAAATAGTATAATGAGTTAATCCCTTCCATAAATCAAGAGAAACTTATTCAACTTACATTAAAAATGACTTGGAATCCTAAAATAGGTAAATCACATGGACTTATATTAGGAGAGGAAACTGTTGATAAAGGTAATATTGAATGCTAGAGATTAATGTTTACTACATTAGTAATAGTGAGATTTGTGGATCATAATCCACATTTTATTATTTTAGAATAGTCAAATTTTAGTCTCAGACATACTCGATGGAATTTGGTGGTTGTCCCTCTTTGAAAATTTTGCCTAAATATCACCTCCCTTCTACTTTTCTCCACATGGTACCCTGCCACACATTTCCCATAAAAGGTTTTTCAGCTTGCCAAGAGAAGTGTTATCTCTCCACATGGAATTAGGATTCTCTCTAAGGCCATTTATCTTTTGTCAAGACTCTAGGTAGCATCATTGGTCATAGGGTTATAATAGAGACCCACCATTCTAGTTGTAAAGAGGTATGTGGAATTCTCCACATGGTATCATGGTACTTATTGGGAGGAGTTTATATTTTTTGAATATTTTGAGAAATATCATTGGTCAATATATATGGGTAGGGCCTAATACGTAGAATAATGGGAAAGACATGGAGCCCTCCATGTGGCACCATGACATTTTTCTAGGGAAAGACCTTTTATATCAGAGCTAATAGATGCACCATTGGCTAAAGTGAGTTAGTCCCTATTCCCCAATAACATAATGGAGATAGTTCCAAAGATGAATGCATGGCACCAAAATGATTCTCTTAAGCATCATATCCATCACAGAATAATGTAGTTGTACCATATATGGGATCTATAGGCCAACTAAACTCATGAACTCAAGTTCCCCTTTCGGTTATAATGGCCTCATAGTTAGTATGAGTTATAGGATTTTTAGGTGTTGCTTCCATGAGAATCTATTGTGATTATATATTCAAGGCAATTTTCCTTTGTATGGGCCTAGTTATTATTATTTATAATATTGACTATTTTTAAAGCAACTATTTATAGTAATTCTAGAATAAAAGTAATAATAGCTAGTATTTTTTCATTCTAAGACCTTAATAGGTACCTCTCACGAGTGGAATTGAATATTCTGTATTGTGCCCCTTGAGGCCTTTTATACTCTATTATCCACCTAACAATGAAGAGGATGTGGTGTTATATGTCAAACTGAGTGATGAATTCTTATTATTTATTATTTCCTTTCTCTACTTCTATAGTACTAATTTTGGTTTGCATCATAGACTTTAATTCATGCTTTATGTTCCTTTAATATTCTATAGTGTTTAAGGATTTGAGTTGCTTTATGAAAACATATGTTAATGTTTTAAATATCTTAGTGAATCACCTTATTTAGTCTATTTTTAGTATTTTTTGCATCTCTTTCTTATCCCTTTTCACCCCTTAAATAAAATTGAAGATTCATCTTATAAAATCCATGAGACTAGTTTATAGACCATAATTCAATCCTATGCCTATAAGGCTTCCCATAGAAGGTTGTTTCAGTTGAAGCAAAGGTTTTAGGTGTTAATATTTTTTATTTTCTAGCATGCTTGGTTGGATCTAAAATACAAGTAAACCTGACAAGGGACCCAATTTTATGAGCCAAATACCTATTACAACGTCACAAATAATGAAGAATATAAATTTTATAACACCACCTCTAGGAGCTCTAATTCACCAAAGGACCATGGAATCCATTTATACTCAACAATAATAACATATGGCTATAAAAGTATAACTAAGGAACTTCATAGCATATAATAGTGGTAGCCTAGTTATCCTTCTAGTACTTCCAACTATGTGATACCCTATCCCTGTAAATGCCTTAAAAGCACTCCCTAAATTCTTAGGGGAGGATTTCAAGGGTGCAACATGACATCTCTAAAATGTTGCAAATGTGTGCACTATACACTATTTCATAGAGAAGAATGTAACCCTAAGGCTATTGGCCACCTCTTTTAAAGGGAAAGATCTTGATTGGTACTGATCATTACCACCTAATTCCATAGCCAATAGGGATCACTTGGGAAATAGATTCTTTGAGAAGTTTAATGAGAAGTTAGATAGATCATCTCCCCTACAACAACTAATAACTATCAAGAGGGCCCCACAAGATGCTATTATGGATTTTAATACCATGTTAAATAAGACCTAGTAAAGGATCCCAATAGTATCTTGACCACTCATATGCGTGGAAATTGTCGTATACCTCAAGGCCTTCAACTCAGATCGAATTTATATGAGCTAGCAGTAAGAGCTAAGAATAACTTGATAGATGCAGGAAAGCTTCCTCTTCAATTGTCGATGCCAATGTTTAAAAAAATATCAGTGTGACCACCATAATAAGTCCAGAGCACCTCATAGGTGTCACTTTATATTTACATATACCCTCCAACATAGGTGAGCACATCCACTTAAACCTCTCTAACCACTAATATGAATGACATGAATAGTATCTTGTGAAACTTCTCTAATGAGATAATAAATCACCAAAGGTAACAAGATATGAATTTGAAAGATCTTTTCCAAAAATACCAATAAAGAGGAGCACCATATAAGTAGAACCAATACTAGGAGAGGAAAAGGACAAACCACCAAGTTTTGAATCATAATGTTTTAAACTATCAAGTGTGACCTACAAATAAAATGGTGGCAGTTCTAAATCGCTTACAAATAGTATTATTGAATGCAAGTATAGAGCTAGTCATTGGATAAAACAACATGGAAGATGATTCTGAATCATGGTTCTTCTACTAAAATGACACACATGCACCCAAAAATTTCCCAAAATGTAATCTATAATAGAAAATTGCCAAATAATGGTAATAAGGGAATGTACCAAATTCATCCTCACATGAATATCAATCCTTATAGGTTGAGAATGTTGTCTTAATGGTAAAAATGTAAGGGATGTCCCTCAAACAATAAAAATACATATCCCAAAAATAGGCACTTTTCTCTTAGGTAGAAGGTGAATATGTAGTCTATGCGAGTGAAGCTCCTATGTATAGAGCTATGCAATTCTAATTTGACTATTGCATGAACTCCAAGAAGAGATTGGCATAGATCCCAAAGGCTATTTCAAATCCCAAAGTGACTTACAAAAATAATCTAGTACTCCAACCTCCACCTTTGACATATCAAAAGTAGAGTCAAATAGTGAAAAATAAGTTAAAAGACCCTGAGCTTCCACATCTAGGGTCATACAATGTGGTGGAGTAGCTAAAGAAGCTTCTAACCAATGTTTATCTCTAGGATATCCTATCTATCCTTGAGCATACATATTTTTTGAAAGAAGACATGGATGAATGAGGAAGACCCACATGAGAAAAATTGACTACAAAGTCCACACAGACAAAAGGAAAGGGAGCTAGCACGAGTGTGCAACACTAGGTACCATCCACATTTATCAAAATAAAAAGTGGTGGACACTAAAATAATAGAGGAAGAGGCCCTTGTTAATGATTTCATCAAAGTGGATCCATTTACTAAATTCAATGCCACCAACTTGAAGACTACGTAATCCATGATGAGGACCAAATCATTTCTGAGGTCATAAAGAGCAAAGATGAATAGATCAAGGAGCCTAAAAGTGAGTCCAAATTTTACACTCTATGTTTCTATAATGTAAAATTCAAGATCATCTCTAGGGTGGGAATATTATTAGTTTCTCCAAACATAAAATAAACCCCTGAGCCTTTTTATTTTAATTTTCTTGCACAAATAATGACACTGAATACAAGGTGATGATTTCGGGCCTCAACATTACTAAGCATATGGGTATAATGTAATTAAAAGTATTCGGTGATTCCAAAATATTGGTAAGATAGGTTAGAAGGGTCATGTCTATGAATAATGTGTGCATGAGCTCATACTACCACTAGATATGGGATTTGATTAAAAACTTTGAATCCTTCAACATTCAATTCATCCTTATGATAATGAATGCAAAAGTGGATTGAATGGAGATGACTAGCTCCCACTTTGACCTAGTGATAGACTATTCACCAATGAGTAAGAAATTTGGGTGATCATTACACCATTATTCCTGATAATGACTAGACCTATAAAGTATTCTAAAGTGATGCATAAATTATCATGTTCATTTAGTAATCATGTGAATTTGTATAGTAATTATAACTAAAATTTGAAGAGGCCTATGGGGATTAGAATATGGAATTAAAGACCAACAAGTTACCAAAGCAGCTCACCACCATAAAAACTTCTTTAACTCTGATGATGCAAGGAATGATAAAATAGAAGTTTGTCAGTGATAAAGGTGATTACTTTGAACTTGATGTCAGAGATGGGAGAAAATTGAAGGTTGGAAAATAAGTTCCACAAAAAGATAAAGAATGGTTGATTTCTCTCTACTATAAATATGAAGGGTACATTGCATGGACATATGATTATTTGAAAGGATATAACCATGATGTCATCCAACACATCATAGACCTAATGGAGGGAGCCAAACCTATCCATCAAAAGTAAAGGCTAGTTAACCCAAAAATTGAATCTCTTATGGCTCAAGAGCTAAGGAAATTTGTTGACTTAAGAATCATATACCTGATCAAGCATTCATCTTGGGTATCTAATCTAGTTTTAGTATAGAAAAAGAGTGGAGAGATCTGGGTATATGTGGACTTATAGGATTTGAATAAGTCATACTTAAAGGATCATTACTCCCTTATCTCTACGGAGTAGATCCTCTAGACAATATCAAGTGAAGAAATGTTTTCTCTATTGGATGGATTCTCTTGGTATAATTAGGTGTGGGTAAAGGAAGAAGATCAACACAAGACCACTTTCACCTTAAATTAGAGGACCTATGCATACACGAAGATTCCATTTAGCCTCTCAAATTATGGGGATATTTTCTAATGAAATATGGATGTATATTTTAAGGGGTTGATCAACAAAATAATCCTCATTTACCTAGATGACTTCACTATGTTTTTCAAGAAGGATGACCACTTTGATCATTCAGAGAAGGTCTTCCAAAAGTTATAGGAGTTCAGGGTATCTCTTAACCCTAAGAAGTGTGTTTTTGGTGTCCCATAACGCAATCTACTTGGGTACATGGTATCAAAATAAGGGATTATAATTTATTAAAAAAGGGTAAAAGCCATTAGGGACCTAAGTTTTTTGGTGAATAGAAAAGGGGTTAAATATTTTGTAGGAAAGATCAACTTAATTTTTAGGTTGATATCTAACTTTGAAATATGGTGAGACTAATATTTATGATGATGAATAAGGACCCAGCCTTCAAATAGACCCCCATAAGAAGAGTAGTGTTGGATAAAATCAAAGACATGATATCTTCTGTTCTAGTTTTGGTCAACCTAGATTTCTCCAAAGACTTCATTATGTATGTTAATAGGAGTGAGCATAGACATCCATCTATGTTAGCTCAAAAGGAAGAGGAAAGGGGAAGTGAGTACCTAATCATTTTCTACTCAATAACCTTGCATAGTTATGAATCCAACTACAACTTCATTGAAAAATAATATTTCACCATTGTTAAAGGCATCAAGAAGTTCTAGCACCTTATGGTGGGAAGCAAAATATTGGCATATGTGGTATACTCTAGTGTCGACAAATACATAATGGAAGGAGAAATAATGGAAAAGTAGACCAATTATATCACCAAGATCCTTGGATATGATATCTAAGTTAGGCTTACTAATTTGATAAGAGGAAGAGGAATCTATGAATACTTAACCCAATGCATGGATGTCCTAATGGAAAAATATAATAGATTAGGAATGGTTTTTCTAAATCAATATGAAATTGATGAGTCTTGGGTTATTGACAAGACCCACTACATTTAGACCATTTATAATGGTCTCCCTATGCATAAAAGGTGATTTTATAGACTATAATGTGTTAGTTACATACTGGTCAAAGGGGTCCTATTCATAAAGAACTTTGATATGGCTCTGATCTAGTGTGTTAAAAAACACCAAGCCAAGAAAATCATCTAAGACATGAATTTTATACCCTAGGTGGCCACTTCTTAGTAAAGTCAAATATGACCAAGATGTTGTGCATGGGGAATTACTAGTCAACTATGTTTGTAGACTACCATCAGGCAGTAAAAAAATGCCAAAAATGGTGGTTCTTCATAAGGAAGAGAGAATTCAGCCATGCCACTAAACCCAATTATGACCGATGAAACTATCATAAAGTGGGGCTTATATTTGATCAAGATGATCAACCCCATCTCTAGAACTAGTCACAAATGGATAATGACAACCATTGACTAATTCATTAGGTGGACTAAGGTAATCCCTCTAAAAGAGTCAATTAAAAAAGTGATCCTTAGCTTCTTAGAGGAACTTGCGGCACTGTTTATCCCACCCAAGATGATCATCTCCAATAATGCATGGGCCTTCCTCAAATCAAATATCTCTAAATTTTCACTCTGGAATGGTGTCTTCTTGAAGTCTTCATCTAATTATTACCCATAAGGGAATGGTTTAGTTGAGTCGATAAATAAAAACCTTATAAGGTTGTTCAAAAATATGGGTACTGACTAAAAAAATGCCATATGTATGTGAAAAAAAATATATGGGTAGACTGCATTACCCCAAAATAAATCTTAAAGATGTCCCTATATGAACTTGTATACAAGAAAGAGGTAGTCATGCTCATGTCATCAAAAATCCCCACCCTACAACTTCTAAAAGTGATTGAGATTAAAAAAAAGGAGAAAAAGAGGTTAGGATGGCAGAGTTACTCAACATCCAAGAAATGAGAGAGCAGCCAAGGGATGCAAAGATCACTCAGTGACAAGTGGTTAAGTGGTGGTTTGATAAAAAGTCATTAGACCTAGGATTCAAGCCTAGGGATTTGGTTCTCAAGTATGATAAAAGGGCTATGAAACCACACCAACATGCTAAGTTTGATTCTTTATGGAGAGGGTCATTTCACATTATTGGTGATAGGAAGGTAATGATTTTGAGTTAGAAGATGAAAAAGGAAATACATTAAAGATTTTAGTTAATAGAATTGACTTGAAACACTTCAACTCGTTTACCAGTTTCTCCCTTATACATAGTTACTTTTGTTTTTGCATGTGTGTTTCCCTTCCTATTGTTTCCCTTTGTTTTTTTATTTCTCCTTTATTTTATTTTTTCCTCTTGAGTATGTTATTGACACAAGTGGCTTGCCTCACCATCATGTGTCCTCACCTAAACTCTCATAGATTTTTAAAAAATAAATCTCTAAAAGATTGTTATCTACCCACCTCTCCTACCATTAATGTCAAATGCACCATATTACATGATTCCCCATAAGGATTAGTGAAAATATCTAGCATGTTTCCCCTTGAGTGTGTGTGCCACCCCTAGTATTTATGGGGTGCTCAAATTTAATTTTTCCATGATAATTACACTAGGGAGCATTGGTTTATAAATATCCCTCAATGCATCTAGTCAAACACATAGATGCATTGTGATTTTGAGATCATTTAGAAATTGAAGAGAGCAGAGAGAATTGAGTCAATAATTGTGAATTTTTTAAAGTTTGATATCTAGTGTCTCTAGTAAAACAAAGGGTGAATTCAAGAAAGAGTCTTGGGATGGAGACTTCTACTTCATTATCAAGAAGTAGAAAACATCTGAGAAAGCAAATAACCCATGGTTTGAGTTTCCATGGGGACCTTCCCTAACCATATGTGGTAATTAAATCATATGCTTCATCCCCCACTTTTCCAAAGATAAAGTTGTAAAATGCCAAAATTATAACTAAAGGGAATTATAGAGACCAATTATTGGTCATGGATTTATTAGATGACATCTATGACCCCAGGCTAGAAAAAAACCCCAAGAAATTGAGGGAGGGTACCCACATCCAAATGATTGAGAAGGCTTGGAGGAATGAATATGATTCATTTGGATATTAAATCTAGGACTCAATGTTGTCATAGTACATGGTGCCTCTTGTCCATGCATGCCTAGAGATCATTTCCCTCTACATATATTAGTATGATTCAAACATTGAAATCATTATAGGAAACACCCATTTGAGAGTAAGGATCAATGTGGATGCCATAAGGGATATTCTTCAGCTTATAAGTAAACCCAAGGATGACATTTATAGTATGGAAAGTCTTCAAAAGGTCTGGGATACCTAGGTCCTCAAGGTGGACTTCTTCAATTTCTTTCTTAAGAGATAATACAAAGAACCACCTCCTCTACCTTTCCCCCTTATAATATTCCCCATGAATTACCTAAAGGATGCCTCATCTATGTTATATTTCATATTTAGAACGGATTTGGATTCCAACATCACCAATTTTCAATTAGGGTACTCTTCCTTCTGAATACATTGAGCAAGGAGGGGGTGTATAGACTGGATTTTAGTAAGGCCATCACCACCACTATGAGGAATGAGCTCATGAGATTTTCAAAGATAAATACCTTCTGATATTCCTCCTTTGTCATCTCCCCTTTTTAGTTGACATGTGCAGAGTAGATGATTAGCCTATTATGTGACCCTCGTAGGCTAATGAGATGGATAGAGGGTCTTGATAGAGATGGGTTGGAATTCGTTTGGGCTCTTTCAAACATGAATTAAGGGAGATATTAATATTTGATTGATTTAATCAAATATTAATTATTTGATCTCATTTTAATTAATTATTAATTAATTATTAATTAATTATTAATTATTGATTAATTATTAATTAATTATTAATTATTAATGATTGGGTCTAATTTTAGGATCCTAATCCTAATTTAAGACTTGGTCTAATTTTAAGACCCTAGTTCTAAATTAAGGAAGTCTAATTTAAGGGAGTCTAATTTTAGCAAGCACACCTTTGGAGGTGTATAAGAATCTCTCATGGGAGAGAGTTTGTATTCATGATTATTGATATTGATTCTTGTTAAGAAATTCTTCTGTGAAGACTGAGCCAAGGGTTCCAGTATTCCATCTGCAGTGGAGAACGTCAACTCTTCATTGTGTACGATTCAGAGGCTGTGAAAGATCAGCTGATCTATTGCCAAACTGCATTGAAGAACATCAACTCTTCAGTGTGAGCGATTCAGAGGTTGTGAAAGATCAACCGATCTATTGCCGAATTGGGAGATAACTTCATCCAGAAGCTATCACATGTACTTCAAGTTTGAAAGATAACTTCACACAGAAGCTATCACGAGGGTTTACAGGTATTTTCATTATTTGGGTTTTGATTCAAGAATTATACAGATATAGATCTTTTGTATTAGCCCAAATCCTATAGATCAGGATCAAGCATATAGGTTGAGCAATATCAGCGGCCATACGACTTCCGTACAAATCTGTGAAAGTCCGTACGCATCTACAGAAAGTTTAGGTACCGACACCGGCGAACAGAGACTTACAGAGACCGACATCGGTTGACTCATCACCGACGTCGGCAAGGGGACCACTATAGGTCGACCGACGATGGCAGTATAATCGACGTCGATGACTGTGTTTTTACATAGCAGGCCGAGACGTGCCAGATTCAGTCTAGTTTGCGGAATATACAAGAAATAAAGGCCAAACTTTTGATATTCTTTGTATATTTGACAGAGGATCTCTATTTTAAGCTTATGAGCAAATAAATAAGAAATTATACTGTGATTTATTCATCTATTTGAAGATATTTTGCAAAAATTCAGATAAGCAATTTGGAGCTTTGTTTTGATATTCGAAGGGACATTACAGTGGTATCAGAGCTTAAAGAGTATATATATTCCCAATTGGTTGGGGATATCACAGTGGTATCAGAGCTTAAAGAGTATATATATTCCCAATTGGTTGGGGATATCACAGTGGTATTAGAGCTAAATCCTGCCATCCTGAGGGTTTGACAGATCTTATGCAGCCATAAGGGTTGGGACCACATGGGTATTTCACGCGCAGTAGAGCTTTGCTTGAAGGTACTCAAGTTCTAGAACAACCGCTGGAAGACATGGGTGATGACATTAGCAGGGCCCGTATTCCTCACCATCCAAGAGATCAAGATGATCCAGAGGTTTTACTTACTCTTAGAGAAGTACGAGAAGGGCAAAGGCAGAATAACCAGGTATTACAACAGTTGGCAGCAGCACTGCCAAGATTGGGTTCTCCGAGGAGACAGTCCCCACACCGTGAAGATGTCAGGAGTGTTGTAGGATCATAGAGAGGCCATGGGACTGTTTCTCATACAGCGAATAGGCCTACTAGGCCTATCTTTGTGAGACAGGAAGCAAAGGAGGTGATAGCAAGTGAGGAGCATGAGGAGGCATTTACGGACACACTTAGGGCAGTGACTGAAGAGTGGGAGTCATTACCACCTATGGTCAGGGAGATGATTACTTTTGACCGATTCCTCACACAAAGGAAAGAACATTACCGAGGTTGACAGAATGGGAGACCAAGACCCCAGAACAATGATCTGAAGCATGATACGAGTAGGCTCACACTAGCAACATTTGACGGTAGTGGTAAGGTGACAGCACAGGCCTGGGTTAGTAAGCTGGATACATTTCTCACATTGCGACCGATGGGTGAGGAAGATGCTATCAGATATGCGACACTACATCTCGAGGGAGTAGCTCACGATTGGTGGCACCATGGGATGGTGACACTCCATCATGATCAGATCACTTCTTATCAGGAGTTTGTGGACAGGCTAGTGGAGCATTTTGACAGGAGGGATCTAGAGTCCTATTTCTGAGAGTTGGCACAGTTGCGCCAAAGTGGCAGTCTAGAGTCATACATTGGTGACTTCCAGAAGTTATCAGTCATGGTTCCTAACATTTCAGAGAGGCGACTAGTAGTACTCTTCATGGAGGGATTGACAGAACCACTGAGAGGTTGGGTCAAAGGCTTTGATCCTCCTTCCTTACAGGAAGCTATGAAGAAGGCACGTAGTATGGAGATGTCAGCCCCATCTAGTAGATCTAACTCCAGAGGCACTTCTTCATCTAGAGACCATAAGCACTCCAACGGGGATACAGAGAGACCGGATTTTAACATAGATAAATTCGGGGTTAAAAATGATTCAAAGGCTAATCCAGCAGCACCACCTTTGGATCATGAGGCACTTAATGATTTACGCAGGAAGAAGCTTTGCTTCTACTGCAAAGGTCCATATGATATCCATCACGATTGTCCTTTGAGGCCTAAGGGAAAGACGAATCATATGATGTGGGTATATTATGAGGAATCAAAATCGGAAGATTTCGAACAGCATGATAGTTCTGAGGAGGCAGAGGCTTCAGAGCCTAAGGCAGAGGCAGATTTAGAGCTTCATATACAAGAGGCACGCCTATCCAGCATTCAGTCGGATGAGTCATTTAGACTCCATGGAGTTTTGGCAGGGCAGAAGGTTACCACCCTTCTTGATACAGGAGCCACACATAATTTCATAGATGCTACATTTGTGGAGAAGCGTGGAATCACTACCAAAGATTTTGAGGGAATTAGAGTTAAGGTAGCTGATGGTCACACTCTTAGGTGTGAGCGCATGATTAGAGACCTCCCATTGCGCTTAAACAACTATGAGTTCAAGGCTAATTATTTTGTAGTGAACATGGGGGACATAGAATTAGTCTTGGGTATGAAGTGGCTTCATTCATTTGAGGAAGTTACTCTTCATCTCAAAGATATGGAGGTTCATTTTTAGGTTGATGGGAAAACACATATTCTTAAGGCAATACGGGGCAGCAGCTTCAAACATATGTTTTTTCATCGGATGGAGATGCCTGTACAACATGACATGAAAGAGTGCGATGATAAGTGCACATTGGCACCAACACAAGAGAGATATGAGGATGAGCTTTGTCTTGAGGTGAGTTCAGTTCAAGAGTTAGCACATGTGGTAGAGTCTCAGCTTTCTTTTACAGGTGGGTCACATGTTGATGACGATATACGTACATGAGACAGAGGTGATGTGATGCCATTGGATGAGAGTGGTGATGGATAGGGCTTGGAGTTTGTGTTGGTTGACAGCACTGTAGATCGAGACTTCATTTGGGATCCAGGTATTCAGCGATTGCTTGAGGGCAAGCAATTTCAGGAGGGGCGGATTGTCATGTCCCCTTTTTAGTTGACATGTGCAGAGTAGATGATTAGCCTATTATGTGACCCTCGTAGGCTAATGAGATGGATAGAGGGTCTTGATAGAGATGGGTTGGAATTCGTTTGGGCTCTTTCAAACATGAATTAAGGGAGATATTAATATTTGATTGATTTAATCAAATATTAATTATTTGATCTCATTTTAATTAATTATTAATTAATTATTAATTAATTATTAATTATTGATTAATTATTAATTAATTATTAATTATTAATGATTGGGTCTAATTTTAGGATCCTAATCCTAATTTAAGACTTGGTCTAATTTTAAGACCCTAGTTCTAAATTAAGGAAGTCTAATTTAAGGGAGTCTAATTTTAGCAAGCACACCTTTGGAGGTGTATAAGAATCTCTCATGGGAGAGAGTTTGTATTCATGATTATTGATATTGATTCTTGTTAAGAAATTCTTCTGTGAAGACTGAGCCAAGGGTTCCAGTATTCCATCTGCAGTGGAGAACGTCAACTCTTCATTGTGTACGATTCAGAGGCTGTGAAAGATCAGCTGATCTATTGCCAAACTGCATTGAAGAACATCAACTCTTCAGTGTGAGCGATTCAGAGGTTGTGAAAGATCAACCGATCTATTGCCGAATTGGGAGATAACTTCATCCAGAAGCTATCACATGTACTTCAAGTTTGAAAGATAACTTCACACAGAAGCTATCACGAGGGTTTACAGGTATTTTCATTATTTGGGTTTTGATTCCAGAATTATACAAATATAGATCTTTTGTATTAGCCCAAATCCTATAGATCAGGATCAAGCATATAGGTTGAGCAATATCAGCGGCCATACGACTTCCGTACAAATCTGTGAAAGTCCGTACGCATCTACAGAAAGTTTAGGTACCGACACCGGCGAACAGAGACTTACAGAGACCGACATTGGTCGACTCATCACCGATGTTGGCAAGGGGACCACTACAGGTCGACCGACGACGGCAGTATAATCGACGTTGATGACTGTGTTTTTACACAGCAGGCCGAGACGTGCCAGATTCAGCCTAGTTTGCGGAATATACAGGAAATAAAGGCTGAACTTTCGATATTCTTTGTATATTTGACAGAGGATCTCTATTTTAAGCTTATGAGCAAATAAATAAGAAATTATACTGTGATTTATTCATCTATTTGAAGATATTTTGCAAAAATTCAGATAAGCAATTTGGAGCTTTGTTTTGATATTCGAAGGGACATTACAGTGGTATCAGAGCTTAAAGAGTATATATATTCCCAATTGGTTGGGGATATCACAGTGGTATCAGAGCTTAAAGAGTATATATATTCCCAATTGGTTGGGGATATCACATCCTTCCTCCTCTACCTCATTTTATTTCAACATTCTAAGTGATTCTCTAATTACCTTACTCTCAACTTTTTTAACATAAGCAATCTCCCCAACATGGTGACCCCTATCATGGTGTGGAGACATGTCTTATCAGTCACATAAGATTACTATGATTTCTCATAACTCTTTTTATCCCACATCTTGATTAACCTTAGTTGAAATTCCATTACATTGAGGATAATGGATTCACAACAATCATGGCTCACCATCAGTAAGGTTTCAATCAACTAGTTCTTTAAGAGCTATTTCACATTCATTTAGGTACATGTATTCAGAGGTGAGACCTTCCAACTCTCATTCCTACTCATGGATATGACCTTGGCCCTAGAGTTGGCTCACCGTCTTTATGTATTTAACATAATGTATGGTGTGGGTGGTAAGAAGAAAGTATTTTATGATATCTCCTTCATAATAGGAGGTATTATGATGGTTAAGAGGAAGTAGGAGAATATACTCACATCTAAACTTGTAGATCTAGACCTCAACCTTATCAATGATAGATGGAGCTATGATTTAATCAGTTATATAGCCTCTTTGAAGACCACTAGCCTTCCCAATCACTAGCCTTGGTCATACCTCGAGCAGTGGCAGTTACCCATAGAGGATGACCTCAAACATTTCATAGATGTATTCCATATCTTAGTAGACACCCATAATCCATGGGATTCTTTCTATGACATGGTTCAAACATTTAACCCATCTAAGAAATTAACAAAGGGATTAATGGCATAACTCACCAAAAGATATTGGAGCCAAGAAAAAATAGATGCCTATTTGAAATATAGGTAGGAGATTGGAAAGATTTTCTCAAATTTTGAAAATGAAAAGATATATGTAACTATTGAAAATATATGGAATGAACACCATCAAGAAGATGCCCTAGTAGAATAAGGATTATCTACTGAAGAAGAAGCAATAGAAGAAGAAGAAGAAGAAAAATGAATAAGACACCCTAGGTAGGGAAGAGGGGGGAATACCTGTGAAAAAGGAAAAGAAGTCACAAAGGTCTTGAATCTATTAACCTATATGCCTCTTTTGTACCCATAACCCATAGCCCTATAATAATAACAATCCTTTTTAGGGCACCTCATAGTTGGGTCACCTTATCCCAAACATCTTAAGGCACTAAAATATATCCCTCCATTAGCACCCCATAAGAAGAGGGTATGATTTTGATATCCCCTTCTTTCTACCTCTACCTCATTTTTCACCCCCTCATCTCCTTCCACAATTTGACCTCAAGTTGTGGCACTTTCCACTTCCCAACCAATTACTTCCCTAGTTACACCACCCTCTTTGCCCACCCATCCTACCATCAATCTATCACCACTCTCCTTTGTGACCCTAATATCATCCTATATGCATTTCCTTAATTCTACCCTCATCATCCACATCATCTTCTATCATGATGTAATCACCTTCCACCCCACTCTATGGCCTTTGACCTTTCTCTCTTTCCACCCTCACCATTCACCCACTCACCTCCAAGGGAAAAATATCCACTAATTCACAATATCAAGGGAGCATTCCATTTGGAATACCCCAAGGACTCCCCTTTATGGTGGAAAACATTCAAGCCTAGGATCAATTTCATTACAAGATGGATGCTACAAGGAAATCCTAAGAGGCTTGGGTTAAGAAACGGAAGGGAAAATAGGCCAAGGCCATGGTGGTGCCTCACATGTAGTATTTATTTGACCTATCACATCAATCTATCATGATTACACATATAACACCTTAGGTAGTCAATCCCTAAGATAAGATGCAGTCAGGAGACTATGCAATACAAGTTATCATACTTAATTTGAACCAAGCCAAACCTTTTGATAGGGTAAAACTAATGGAGGAAACATAGAAGTCCATGACCATGGACTACATTAAAATAAGTTGATAGCTAGAGAATACCAAGATGTAACTTACCAAGGTAAAGGCTATAGTCAATTACCTTAACACTAAGGCAAAAGTGAAGGATGCAAAGCTCAAACAATTAAGGTTTGACATTCAGAGCTGCATCTCTAATGAGAGTTTCTAGATGGAAGATAATATATGAGTGGTCATGGAGGCTAAGTTATAATAAAAATAAAATAAAATTATATGAGATAATAAAAATCTCTTGGATTATAATAGGGTGTATCTCAAATTATAGTAATTAGCACAATAAGAGTCCTTGGTCCAAGACCATGAGATTGTATAGTTGAAAAATGACCTTGCCACTCACTCCCAGACCATAGAGATCCTCTAAGTGGTTAAAGAGATATACACATATTATTAGGAGAGAATCAAGGGCACAACCATAAACCTATATCTAGCACTTAGTTTTATTGTGGACATAAAGAGGTTAAGCTCCTAGGTAAGCACATCAACTAACTAAGTCATCAGCTTCATGTCTCCCAAAGTCTTATATTCATAGCTCCTCATCCAAAATCTTTACATCACTTTAGATGAGACACTATAATTACTAGGGGTGACTAACCAAAATAAAGTGGAGGCAAATGTCAATGAATCTCTATGCTATAACAAGGAAACTACCAAGTACAATGCATTTCTCAATGCCTTAGAGAAAGTGGTTTAGGATAGACAAGGGTACAACAAAAAACTAGTCCAATTAGGACTCCCCTTTACACTCTTGGTAGACAACAATGTCCTCCTATAGGACAAGATCAAAACATTGCTCGAGTAGAATAAGAATGACCAGACCATGTTCATGGTTCTTAGTAAATCACCAAGTATTTATAAAGTGGAAACCATATTATAGTTGCTCACCCAGCTTGAGTTCTAAATGTTGGTGGTGGTTCAAGGTTTAGGTAACATCTCCTTCAAGGAGCTCCTAAAATCTAGATATATCCTTTGAGGCTCTCAAAAAAAAACCCAACCCAAGGAGGAAGAATGGGCACCTTTCAATGTGGCTCTTTAAAAGTTATGAGTTACAGGTCTTCCTCCTTTTTTTACAAATTTTGCCTCGACTAGTCTATGTACTAGAAGATTTTGGGTTCTCCCATCCATAGGTAGATGCCCTTATGAGTTACTAAAAACTATATATTAGAATCCACAATTTGTTATTTTAAAACAGTTAGATTTTGGTTTCAGACATGCTTAGTGGAATTTAGTGGTTGTGATTTTGACTTCTTTCTTTTGAGAGTCCTTTTGCAAATTTTGCCTAAGTATCATCTCCCTTCCATGTTTTTCCATATGGTATCCCATGACTCATTTTCCATAAATCAAATAAAAGTGTAGGCTTCTTAAATCCTAGAGGTTACATTACAAACCACAATTTAATCCCATGCCTATAAAGCTTCCCATAGAAGGTTGTTTCACTTGAAGTGAAGGTTTTAGGCATCAAAAATATTTATACAAGACATTGAAATTTAACCTCAATTATTTTTTTGATCAATTTAAAAGAATTAAATATGGTGCATATATCTAGGTCAAAAAAATAAAGTAAAATTTTTGTTCCTTTTTATAACATACTATTAATTGATCCCAGGTATTTTTAATTCATTATGTTTATTCATTTTTATATTTAACATCTCTTAATGATGTGTTAAAATAAATTAACCAATTTTTTATAATCTTTTATTTTTTTTCTCCATCTAAAATTAGTTTTAAATTATTTACATTACACTTATTTTTTTTTATTGGAATTTACATTTCACCTCCTTTGTGCAATTTCTAATACCTAAACATATGTGTAGTTGAAATGGGCCAATTGGTGAAGATGATTTAATCATTGAAATAATATTTAATCACATAATATTCCTATTTTTTATAGTACTACCAAGTAGTTGTCACATTAATATTTTATAGTTGTTCAACTTTTACCTAATAATAACCATTAATATGGTGATACATAAACACATATTATTAATGGTCAACATATTTATTCACTAGTATTTTCTTGAAAGGTGAAAGTTATGCCTAAAGGGATGTAATTATACATTAAAAATGATATGGTGTAAATCATTGTTAATCATGGGATATATTAAGAGGTTGGGGGAGGGGGGGGGGGGTGGGTTGAATCAGTATATCATAAATCATATAAAGTTTCACTTAATCAAATTCCACTTAACCATATATTCAAGATATGCAATAAAATTGAAACAATAAACACCACATAAGATAGAGAGAGACACCAAATTTGACATGGAAACATAATGTGGGAAAAACCACAGAGAATAATCTCAAGTATATGAATGAGAACCAACTCAAACAACAATATTTGTAAGCACCAACTTGGAGGATCACCAACCCCTTTACTAAACACTAATGCAACAACTATTCATGAGCACCAACCCATAGGAGCACCAAGCCCTTTTGTGTATACCACAAAACTATTTCTCAATTTTTCTTTCTCAACAAATGATAGCACATTACAATATCTCTTTCTTTTCTATCCTTTGCTCTTATAAGCTAGATATGACAATTAAAAATCATGCTCTCTTCTTGCATATTTCAAATGGATTCTCAAGCCTTTATTTATAGCTTTCCAAATGAATTTTGGCATTAAGCCTTTGTGACCCTTCAATCCTCATGGAAAATGGTGCCAAACTTGCATGACCCGTAGTATCCTTACATTTGAAAAGTCATATGGTGACCCTTCATAAGCAAAAGCATCCTTCCCTCTTTTGTCTTTATCTTGGTCACTCTTGGAATTCCTCAAGATTATTGTTCATGAGAAAATGCAACCCATTCCTCTTTCATATTTTACTATGTGACTCTTTAAATTCTCCATGTTCCCTATTTTGACTTATATGCAACCAAAAATAAATTCATTAATATTAAATAAATATTAATACACATTAGCCAAGATATGAATATTAAAAACACCATTAAATACAATGGCGACTTTATCAAAAATAATGCTAGAACTTTGACATCAATGACAATGTTTCCAATAATCTCCCCCTTTGTCATTGATGGCAACCTCAAACTAAAACTTCCACATCCTAAAACCTACGCATACTACCATCTAAAAAACATACAGTAACTCCCCCTTATTGTAACAACCTGTATCTATTCTTTGTACCTATTTTTGCACCTGTAATTATACTTTCACCTATTATTCTCCCCCTTTGACATCAATGGAAAAGGGCATACTTGGAGCTAAGATTTAGCTCCCTCTCAACTAATGCTAATCCTTAATGGTAGGAAGTAAAAGAGAATACTCCCAAATATTCTCATAGATCCTTGAATGTGTCCTTTGATCATGCCTTTGTGAAGATATCTGATAACACATATAAATTGTTGCCTATCCTCTGAGCATCTACAATCAACTTATTTTAATCTTTTCTTCTAATCTCACAACCTTCTACATAAAAATTTAATGTGTATCCCTGATCACATATTTGACTTACACTCAATAGATTTTGCTTAAGACCTTTTACATATAATACATTCCTAGTCTTGGTTCTACCATTATCCAAACTCAAAGTACCTTTTCTAGCTATCCTGGTAGTGGTTTTATCTCTAAATTTCACTATGCCACCATTGATCTTCTTTAGAGTTATGAACTAGCTCTTGTCTCCGATCATGTGCCTTGAACATTTGATGTCAATGAACCATGGCTATTCTTCATTTATTGCATGAAAAACTATCTGAACTAATATATAATCTTCAAGTTATTTCTTCTGCCATGAACATGTCTAAACCTTCTTCTTAATGAAAGGAATCTTGAAACTTTGGTCCTTCTTGATTGACTCAAACATGCTTCTACAATTTTGGGCTATGTGTCCAAAATTATTTCACTTGTAACATATTATAGCCTCTTCATCAAAGCTTGATAGAGGAGTAAAAGAGTTGTAGCTTCATCTAGACTCTGCATGAATTTCCTTCTTATTTCTAAAATTGTTAACTCTTTTCTGACATTCTATTTTCTTGTGACCATATCCATTATAATAAAAAAATAACCATGAAAATATAACCTATTTGTGTATCTCTATTTTGATTGTATTCTATAACTTTGTTCCTTCCAACCTTCTTTTTTTGAGATGCCCTCTATATTCTTCACTTCTTCCCTTTTTGTTTCCTCTTTTGTAAGAGCTTCAACATATCTCTTTTTCTTTTCAAATCTGATACCTGTCTCATCTGATATTACCTTTTAGCTTTCTAATATATTATTCAACATGTTAGTGTTATCCTCAAATTTTAAATTACTAACTAATTTATCATTGACTGCTTTCACAATATCTTATTTTAAAGAGGCAATTTCGATAACATACCTTTCACATTCTTTACATAATTTTTGCAGTTTTGTTGTTAGATATTTTTCTTTCCTTTTAGGTTCTTCAAAGTGTGCTTGTAGATCATCAATTATTTCCTTTGACTCTTCATTTTTCTCAATCTCGTGCTTCAATTTCAATTCTTCTAAGGCACAAATGAGTTCTCCTTCCAAATTTACCGTAGATTCATCCTCACTTTCATTATGTTCTTCTTAATCATTTAAACTTTTTCTTGTAGAGTCATCTTCATGTATGGTCATGAATAGATTCTCTTCTTCATCTGAGTCACTGACTCCACTATCTTTGATTGAGCTAAGATATTTAGAATACAAAGTCTTCTTCTTTAATCTCTTCTTGTATTTGCCTTTGAATTTTTTTATTGTATGTAGACTTTCCTTCTTCATTTTCATAATTATTCTTATCTAGGCATCTATAATCAAAATGACCAATCTTACCACATTTAAAACATTTAAATGACAATTTTCTTTGATATTTACCTATACCCCTTTTTGGTTTATGAATGAAAAGATCTATGCTGTCATCTTAAACATCATTGGAGCCATCAATTTATTCTTGAATCTTAACCTTATCCTTCTTTGATGTCTTAAAAGAAGCTTCCATTTTTTAGGGTTTATCTTGTTTAATCCACATATCATATGTCATAAGAATACAATGTAGTTCATCCATCTTTAGCTTGGTAAGATCTTTGATCTCCTCGATTGTTGAAACCTTTGCATCATATCTCATTAGTAGATATCTCAAAACTTTTTGTACCACTATTGACTCTTCTAACTTTTCTCTAAGACCTTGAATCTGATTTACTATTTGATCAAATCATAAAAGATAACTTGCTCTATTTTCTTCCTCTTCCATCTTCAAACTCTCAAACTATCTTCTGAAAGTTTGAAGCTTATCCCATTGAGCCTTTTCATCACCTTTGTAAATATTCTAAATTTTTACCCAAGTGTCATGAGAATATTTACATTACATAACTTTAAGAAATTTTGATTAACATAAACCACATAAAATAACATTTAAAGATTTATCATTATTTTGACTTGCCTTCTTTTCTATCAGAGTATTTACAAGTGTTTGTGGCTCTTTGTATTCCTCCAACACTACTTGCCAAATGTCAAATCCAAAGGCCACCAAGTAAGTCCTCATACTTATGTTCCAAAAGGTATAATTTGACCCATCAAAAAAAGGTTCCTTAGTTCTATAAAAATCTATGTACAATCCAGTTATCATGCTTTCTCATTCTACCTTCAAGTTGTAAAACTTTTTCAAAAGGAACTTGCTTTGATACCAATTGTGAATCATGGGATATTATAAGAGTGGGGTGAATTAGTATATCATAAATCATATAAACTTTCACCTAATCAAATTCCACTTAACCATACATTAAATATATGTAATAAAACTAAAAGAATAAACACCACACAAGATAGAGAGAGACACAATATTTAAAATGGAATCCCAATATAGGAAAAACCATAGAGAAAAATCTCAAGTAAATGAATGAGCACCAACTCAAACAACAATATTATCAAGCACCAACTTGTAGGAGCACCAACCTCTTTGTTGAGCACCAACACAATAACTAATCATGAACACCAACCCAAAAGAGCACCAACCCCTTTTGTGTATACCACACAACTATCTCTCAATGTTTCTTTCTCAACAAATGATAGCACATTACAATATCTCTTTCTTTTCTCTCCTTTACTCTTCTAAGATATATATGATAATTATAAACCATGCACTCTTCTTTCATAATTCAAAAGGCTTCACAAGAATTTATTTATAGCTTTCCAAATGACCTTTGGCATTCACCCTTTATGACCCTTCAATCCTCATCGAAAATGGTGCCAAAATTTCATGACCCTTCATATCCTTGCCTTTCAAAAGTCATATGGTGACCCTTCATAATAAAATGCATCCTTTCCTCTTTTGTCTTTATCTTCATGACTCTTGGAATTCCTCAAGATGATTCTTCATGAAAAAATGCATCCCATTCCTCTTTTGTCTTTTACCCTATGACTCTTTGACTTCTCTATGGGCCCTATTTTTACTTATATGCAACCAAAAATATATTCATTAATATTAAACAAATATTAACACACATTAGCCAAGATATGATTGTTAAAGACACCATTAAATGCAATGGGGCCTTTATCACCAATAATGTTAGACCTTTGACATCAATGACAATATTTCCAACAAGCATAGGATTTTAAATCATCATCCATATCTAACTTAAAATGAATTATCATCATTGCATTATACATTTTTTACATAAAACTTTAAGGAATAATAACTTGATAATTTTGTTAGAGGTGATGGTGGAAAATGAGATTGAGTTTTCCTTCATATCATATTTAGTTGAATGGGGAGGTGGTGTTATATTTTATAGTGAGTTTGACCAATGAATAAGTGGTGGGGAAAACCAAGGACATAAAAAGTACATAAGCAATGAAATATTCCAAGGTGTAATAGGTGGTGATTATGAGAGAGGACATTAGGTATTTCAGGAGATGAACTTAAATAATCATGTGGAGATACACATGTGAAGTTCAATAACATTTCACATATATAACAAATATAGTAAATTATAAATATTATAAAATATATAATATTATATATTTTACTATATCTAATTTTATAATATATATTATATATTTTACTATATCTAATTTTATAATATATATATATATATATTATAAAATTAGATATAGTAAAATATATAATATTATATATTTTATAATATTTATAATTTACTATATATCATACTTCTATTTTCTCAAATTTAGGGAACTAGGAGAATGTTAGACCCTAAATACGTAATTATTGTGAAAAATCATAATGTTAAAATTATGTAATAAATTACAAAAACTGATTTGAAACTTGATAAATGTGGAAAGTGTAAGAGACAAAACATAAACATATCTATAAAACTAAGACATAGGATGATTCTAGATCTAAAACTAATAGGCTATCTACGTTGACTATATTCAAACTATGAACAAGAGCTAGTAGGGTTCCTAGATAGGAGAACAATGATTACACATGGTAAGGATGCATTGTTTTACCTAAGGTACCCTAGTTTTTAGAAGAAGATCAAGATTTTCATATTTATAAGTTTTAGGAACCATCACTTATTTATTTTCCAGACTGTGTGGGAGTTTATGATTCACTTTGGTGACCATTATTTATCTAATATTCCAATTGAAATCCCTAGCTCAATAAAAAATATGACAACATGCAATATTAGAGTAAAAATGGGTCAACAATTAAAGTTTTGCTTAAATTTAATGCTGGGTTTCTAAGTTTTTAGCCTACCTAAGGAGGTGATTGTTTAGGTCCTCTGCTCGAATCTAGACCAAGATGGGAGTTACCCTAGGATGTGGGTCACCTATCATAGGGTCAGACCTCTATAGAAGACGTAATTCCTTCAAGATCTATCACCTAAACTAAAACTAACTAGGAAAAGGGAGAGAGAAATGGGTAATAAAGCATGAAAACATGTAAAGGAGTGATGCACAAATAATGTGATTATTCATCCACTCTGTCTAAACTTCTAAAAAACACTAATAACTTCATATCTAAATCTCCAAATGGTTGTTTATGAATTAGTATATCATGCAAAGCTTCACCAAATGATCAAAACCTAAGGGAATTGATGGGGAGGCCTGATTCAAGGCACTAACTAGTCAATGTATCCACTTGCTATCTTTAAGAAAGTGACATTTAACAATAACATGACCTATAAAATAATATAATCTAGTAACTAGGTGATATTCAAGATTTGATAAGGGAGATATTTCTACCACATATGCAAATCAATCTAACATTAACACACTATACCAGAATAATAAAATTTGAAAAGAGTCCTTTCTTCATCTCAAGAGAACACAAAGATCAAATTTGGGTAGAGTGTAGTCATACCCAAGAGAGGGATAATCAAGTTTATTTCAAGGCTTAAAAGCTTGTATTTATAGAAAAGAAAGAGAGAGAGGGAAATATGAATTAGAAAAGGACCAACTACTTCTGATGGATTAACACCAATTCAAGGATGCTTCTGAGTTAGGATCTTATCAAGAAGGCATAATTTCAAAGGTTTTTGCAAAAGAATTTAATGCTTTATTGATCCTTATCTGGCCACCAGGTCATCATCTTAGGACTCCATGCTACTTCCACTTGACCTATTGATGAGGATTATGTCTTGGAACTAGCTAAAAAGTGCCTATTTTTTTGATGATTGGCACCTTTACATTAATTTTATATTCATTCTTTTTTTATATTTGGATCATAGGTCCTACCTATAGTCAAAAAACCAAACTAAAGACATTGGTGTTCCTATAGTCTTTATAGTAAAATAGACCCATGGATCATTCAGAACCTTTTATATTATAATAGGTTCAATTAAACCTATTATATCTTTATAAGGACCAATAATTCATTATACATGGATCCTTATTTAACCTGACAAACCAATCATAAGAAAGAACCCTATAAGTTCTAACTTATCAAACTAAAGATAAATATAAGATCTAATGGTGGTCCCTTCATATTATTTAAATACTACTGCATCAACTAGACTATTCCATGACATTTTAACCAGCTCTAATAGTGTTGGCAATACTCTAAAAAACCTTGTTTTCATGGTTGAAAATAACCTTTCAACCCTCATAGAGAATCCTAGGCTCACCATTGCTCTTGACCTTAATTTTCATTGGTTTTCAGTGCTCAACTTGGCTCATTAACACATCGACCAAAATTTCTCCATCAATTTACATGTGTATATATGTCTACAAGCCATTGATAGTATGCCAAAATCCATTCACTATTGACACTTCTCCTTGACTCATTATCTCTTTGGATTTACTGACTAGTTTGACTCACCCTCACTCCATCGGTCTTGGTGTATGAGTTCAGGTGAGACCTTAGATCTACCTTGGACCCATTTATTGAAATATAATAGCTAGTCCATGGTATTAAAATTGATGTCCTCACTCTCATCATTTGATGTTCGTGCAACCATAATTTATATTTGTGTGAACATCAAATTTAAGATCAATAGGATTGTCATGTTTTGTCTTTATATTTAATATTTGTGCAGTCATCATTCATCATTATGTAGAATGTGTTTGATGTCTTACAGACTATCAAATTATAACATAGGTATATTTTTTCTTGAGCCTTATTTTGAAATTCTCATGAATGTCTTATACTTTTTTACCAACTTTGAAATCTTGGATCCTGAAGCATGAGAATCATGGAGGCGTCAAAGTTTTATAAGATGTTTTTAAGGTCAAAAGGGAAAAACCCATTTGATCTACTAGTCTTCGGATCTTTCAAAGCAAAGATATTCAATGTTTAGGATGGCTTATCCATAACTAATTCTTCATGACATCCTATTGATGGCCAATTTTATATGACTAAGTATGGGGAACCTAGTAAAAATGCCTAGAATCTCATCTTTACACATAGATAACTTTGTTTACGATTTGACAAAGGACCTTAGACTTGGAACATAGAAACTTGGTACCAATGTGAACAAACCCATGTTATTACCTTCCTCTATAATTATTGCACATATGAGATATATCTTTTTGAAAGTGCTCACTTAGCTTTATCTGAGCTCTCTTGAAAATTGGCTAAGTATGGAAAAATAGTGGAATGTGGCTAAGATGCCAACTTTAAATCTCCATAAATTTTCATGCATTTGGGTGGAGGACCTAATATTTATAGCATATTATCTTGGCACAAAAGTGAATAAACCCTTATGACCAATTCTCTAATCATCCACATGTGTGATATTTGACCCCCTAAAAAGTGTGTATTTATAGTTTTTCCATAGACCCAAGATACCTAGGTGAACACAATGAAAAAACAAATGAATACCAAGACCTTCTTAAGTGATTACAAGCACTCTTAACACCATATAATGGCTCTAAAACTCTAGACCATGTTCTAGATATTGAAAAACAAATAAGAAACTACATGATCTCTTTTACTTGGTAATCTTGGACCCCTTTTCTAAGGCTTTGGTCTACTACTTCATAAAGCCATGAATAATATTCATATGTGGGCCAAAATGGCCAAACATTATGGTGACTCATAGGGAATAATTATTGATATGATTGAGAATTTAGACCAATTTGCCTTGTCTAGTCCACTAGACATAGAGTCACTACTTGGGTCCAACATATTTACTTAGATCTAACACTGGCTACCATTATTTATCTAACCTTTTTTTCAAACAACACAAAGACCAAAGGATCAAAACAAAATACAGTGCCCAAGGAACTTATTGAAGATAAAATAACCTAGAAAAAAATAGGGAAAATAAACAAATATGTCAAAAACTACATTTAGAGAAATTTTAAGAACTGCCCCTATATATATAGCTTAAAACTATGTGTACCTTTCCTCCTAGATCAAAAATAAATTTTGACAACTTTCCTGCATCACAAGATGTGAAATTAGATGAGGTAGGCATGTCTTTTACCCTTAACCTTGATGCTTCCTTCTACTTTGTTATATCTATCAACTTCATTGGCATGATGTTTAGTGAGAATGAAGACGCTCCAAATAGGTTAGGTATGTGCATCTAGGTAGTCTCAATTTCCTCATATGGATCCTCAATTATGACCTCCAATTGTGATTCAACAAGGCATACCTTCTTGGTTTATATGGTGTCTTCAATAATACTAGACTTCTTTATTTTAAGTTCTTCAGGCTCATCAAGGAATCAATAGTCCATTCTAAATATGTGAAATAATTCCATGTTTGCAATGAAATCCTAAGGTGATAGAGTTGAAAGACTATTCACTCTATCCCCTTTGATTTGCTTGACAAGGTTGCTCTCATTGGATGAAACTAGAACATAGTCCCTTTGTAGAAGAACATAACCTTCTCTCAAGATCTTGAATAAATACCCAAATATTCCCTTTGGATAATTCGTATCCTTTTTTTTCCCCACACATTCATCAGTTTGATAAACTATTTCATTCATTTCCTCATCCTCTACATAACGTGGTAGCTCATCATTCTCATTCTTAAAGGTAGAATTATCTCCTTCACATCCAGGAGAGGTAAAAATTAAAAATTCCTCCTCATAAACACTTGCATCTTCCTCAACATGTTCTTTTTAAAGTTCTTTTGAATTTATAATTTCCTGCTATAGTTCCCACATGTCATGCTCCTCTTCTTGAGTGTGAATGGTAGAAATGCAAGATGTCTTTAATTTCAATATAGATTGAATTGTTTGGTTAGGCTATCCATAGAGGAAACTCATGAAGCTTAGAACCATGGACTTTTTGAATTATTCCACCCCTTTGCTTCTTGCACCCCTTTTCTTGAATTGATGGATTAGGCACAACCAGATACTCAAGGCAAAGACTAGGCATCACATAATTTGAGTGCATAGCCCACACATGTCTCTAAGTTTAAGATGGATGGGTTTCATGAGGAATGGTGGATGTAGTGAGTGGAGGGATAGTTATTTATTGTGGTGGTAGGTGGAATAGGTCTTGAGGTGTAGGAAGAATTGGTGTGAAACTTGGTACCCTTAGGGATTGCTCTTTAGGGGATGAAGTCATGAAACTGGGAACTTTCAATGGAGTAGATTTCACTCAATGTAATTGTTCTTGAATTAATTTCCATAAAGGAAAGGATCTAAGATTTTGAGGAGGAAGGGGAGAAGGCTGAGTATCTTTAACTTTTCTTGACTTCATGATTTGGTTCTAAGATGGGAAAGATAGAGGTTATTCTTTACCCTTTTGATTTTGATTCTCCTCCTCTTTCCTTATCTTCAACACCAACTCTTTGATTTGCTTGACTATATTCTCTTGGAATAGCTTCTCTTAGGGAGGAATGGGTGGCACATACGAAGGCTAAGGTGGTGTATATGAAGGCACATAATATTGGTGAGGTTGGACCTACTATTCTTCAAGGCTTTTTATCTTATCCTCAATGCTTTGAATGTAACCACCTACATCCATCATGCCACCTATGAGATTGTTCTAATTTTCTCTCTCAATAGGTGTAAATTCTTATTTTACTCATTATAATATCTCTCTCACATGATGAATCAGGTGATTAGGGACATCTTGGGCCATAGCACCTCTATGAGCATAATTCTAGTGCATGCTTGTCAGGGCTCTCTAAAGTTCACCTTAGTGTTGGTACGAATGGCTCATGATTGGGTTGGTAAGGAGATATTATTATGGGATTATTATCCATAGGAAGGACCAAGGTAATATCCTTACACATATGATTTAAATAGGTCCTCATATTGCTGGTGACGATCATGAGGAAGGTAAGAGTTATTCCCTTGATAATAAGGATCACAAAAAACTAGGAAAGTCTCCTAATAACTTTGATAAGATTCTTGATAAATATGATTAGGATCATATGAATCATGAGGATCAAATTGGGGATGCTTATAAGGAGGTGGATAGTAGGAATATTTACTAAAACTATTCATATTTACCTCATATGTCAAATGAGATGTAAGAATTGACTATAACTTTCAATGAGACATACTTCAACTGCTCATAACCAAAAACTTTCACTTGAATTCACCATTGGTGATAATATGCTTGATTTATAATATGATCAAAATAAATACACACAAAGATCTTTCCACTTTTTTGGACCTAGTCCCACCAAGCATGCCAAACTATTGGGGTTCTAGATTTGCACCCTAGCTGAGGAGGTGATTGTTTAGGTTCTCTGCTCAAATCTAGACCAATATGGGAGTCACTCAAGGCTATGGGTCACCTATCATAGTGTAAGACCTTGAGATAAAGTTATCTTCCTTTTAGATCTATCACCTAAACTAAAAAACTAGGAAAAGGGAGAGAGAAATGGGTAACAAAACATGAAAATAAGTAAAGGAGGTGATGCACCAGTAATGTGATTATTCATCCACTCTATCTAAACTTCTAACAAAAACTAATGAGATCATATATACAACTCCAAATGGTTTTTTGTACATTATTATTTCATGAAAAGGTTCACCAAATGATCAAAACCTAAGGGAATTGATGGGGAGCCCTATTTCAAGGCACTAACAAATCAATATATCCACTTGTTAGCTTTAATCAAATGACATTTAACACTAAACATGACCTATAAAATAATATAATATAGTAATTTAGTGATATTCAAGATTTGACAAGGGAGATATTTCTACCACATATGCAAATAAATATAACATTAACACACTATATCAGAATAACAAAATTTGAAAAGAGTCCTTTATTCATCTCAAGAGGTTATAAAGATCAAATTTGGGCAGAGTCTTTTCAAGCCCAAGAGAGGGATTATCAAGCTAATTTGAAGGCTTAGAATCTTGTATTTATAGAAAATAATGAGAAAGAGGGACTATGCATTGGAAAAGGACCACTACATCTGATGGATTAGCACCAATTTGAGGATGCTATTGAGTCAAGATCTTATCAAGAAGGAATAATTTCAAAGGGATTTATAAAAGAATTTAATGCTCCATTGATCCTTATTTATCCACTAGGTCATCATCTCGAGACTCCAAACTACTTCCACTTGATCTGTTGATAAGGATCATATCTTCAAACTAGCTAAAAAGTGTTTATTTTATTGATGATCAGCACCTTTGCATTAATTTCATATTATTCCTTTTCTATATTTGGATCATAGGTCCCACCTATAGTCAAAAAACCAATCTAAGGAGATTGGTTTTCCTATTGTCTTTATAGTAAAATAGACCCATGGATCATTTATCACCTTCTATATTATAATAAGTTTAAATAAACCTATTATATCTTGGCAAGGATAAATAATTCATTATACACAGATCCTTCTTTAACATGAGTCACAAGAAATAACCCTATAAGCTCTAACTTATTGAACCAAATATCAATATAAGCTCTAATGGTGGTCCTTTTATATTCTTTAAATCCTACTACATTAGTTAGACCACTTTATATTATTTAAACTAGATCTAATTGTGTCGCGAAGACTATAAAACCTTGATTTCATGGTCAAAAATAACCTTTCAAACCTTGTTGAGAATCTTGGGCTCACCATTGCTCTTGACCTTAATTTTCATTATTTATCGATGATTAACTTGGTTTGTTGACACATTGACCTAAATCTCCTCATTAATTTTCCTATGCAAGATGTTCATGATCCATTGATCTTCTACTAGGACTCATGTAATTTTGACACTTGTTCTTGACTCATTAGCACTTTGGATTCACTAACCAATTTGACCCTACCTCACTCTAATGATCTTGATTTATGAGTTCATATAAGCCCTTAGATTTGCCTAGGACCCAATACTTGAAAGCCAATAGTTAGTTCATGGTCTTAAAATTAACATCCTCACTTCTATTATTTGATGTTCATGTAAACGTCATTGATGTTCATGTGACCATCAAATTTAAGCTCAATAGGATTGTCTTGCTGTCTTTAAATTTGAATTTTGTACATCCATCATTCATCATTCCATAGAATGTGATTGATGTCCTATAGACCATCAAATTTAAACATAAGTATATTTTTACCTAAGCCTTATTTTGACATTCATGTGAATGTCTTATGCTTTTTACCAACTTTGAAAGATTAGATCTTAAAACATGAGAACTATGGAGGCATCACACTTTTAGAAGATGTTCTTAAGGTCAAAAGGGACAAACCCATTTTATCCATTAGTCTTATGATCTTCTAAAGCAAAGAAATTTAAAGTTATAGATGGTTGGTCCATAACTACTTCTACATGACATCTTGGTGATGATTGAGCTCAAATGACTAATTATGGGGAACTTATAAAAAATGCCTAGAATCCCGTCTTTGCACATGGATAACTCTGTTTGAAATTTGATAAAGGACCTCAAACTTGGTGCATAGAAACTTGGGACCAAGGTAAACAAACCCATGTGGTCACCTTCCTATGTAACTACCACACATGCAAGATATAGCTCTATGAAGGTGCTCACTCAAATTTATTTGAGCTCTCTTGAAAATTGGCTAGCTATAGAAAAATAGTGGAATGTGGCGGTGATGTCAACTTTAAATCTCCATAACTTTTGATGTGCTTGGGTGGAAGACCTAATATTTACAGAATATGATCTTGGAAAAAAATTAACATACCTATATCACCCTTTGTCTTTTACTCATCCACACGTCTGAGATTTGTCCCCCTACAAATTTCCTATTTGCACTTTTTGCCACTAGACCCAATATGCCTAGGTGAACAAAATAAACAAACATATGAATACCAAGAGCTTACTAAGTCATTTAAAGAACTCTTAACACCTTACAAGATCTTTTTAACTCTATACCATGTTCTAAATGTTGAAAAACATAGGAGAACCTACATGATCTCTTTTACTTGGCAATCATGGACCCTTTCTCTAAGCCTTTGGTCTAATGCTTCACTAAGCCATGTAAAATCTTCATGTGTGCCAAAATGGACAACACTTAACACCCCTACTATTTTATTTTGCTTGTATACCTATTATTTGAAGAGGGATCACACTCTATGTATTTATCCCATGCTAAAATGATGCATGTGAAACTAGTCAAAAAAGATAAAAGTTAGTGCAATCATGGTGTAATTAGGTGATTC
>JARHVA010001837.1:2760000-2787500 GCA_037957365.1 Torreya grandis | reverse complement strand
TATTTTTAAACTTTAATACATCATTACGACTATAGAAAACAAGGACATGTAATGTATGTTTTGAAAAACTATAGATAACATGTTTTTATTTTCTTTTTTATTAGTCATATTGGTTACTAGGATAAAATTCATACATATTTTATTATAAGTTACCAACTTGCAGTTAGTTTCAAGTTCACATGTTTTTCCATTGTAAATTCACATTTATTTTATGAAGTATGATATAAGTAAATGTTGTTATTGAAAATTAGAACGATAATCTTCTAGATGTAATTACATATTCAAGTACACATAGTTGTCACTTGTGGTTATGTAACAAATGTTATAAACTACTTAATCACTCCATGGAATAATTAATGTGTACATAATTATCTAATAAAGGCTCATAATAGATGAGTTAAAATAATTGTGCAACAAATGAACCATCAATTATAACACATCAAATTTAGTTGATTTGGTTTTTATGACGTTCATTTATTCAACATTATACAAGAAGGAAATATTAAACATTATACATGGAAATATGATCACTGTAAAATTAAAATCCTTAGAATCCTAAACACACACACACACACACACACACACACACACATCTATATAATCTTTAAATGCATATAAAATTTTAACATAATATAATTCTAGGTCATGATAAAAAGTTGTACATTACCATACATGCATATCAAAAATTACATGTAAGACATATCCTAGTCATTAAAAATCCTACCTCCCTTTTTTCCTCAAATAACGCTATCCCTCATATGCATTACTTAGATATGGAGATCCCTAAAATTATTTAGATTCATCTAAGATCTATTTGTGAATCTTTATATGATTCTAGCTTTCATGTAATTGAGCATGTTCATAGACAAAATTTATTAAAAACTTTATAGAATATAACTGAAACCAAGTTCATAACTTCATTTTAAAATTATATAAAAAAAATTTAAACATTCACTTACTAATATCTTGTGGTCGTGCTCAATTTATTTCTGACACAACATGTTCAATGGCAAGATGAGTCTCATCTAGAGAAGTGTGAAATGGAGAAACAACATGAGTCAGTGCCTAACTAATCATCTCAATGGGATTAATAGATGTTATCAAATGTACTTGTGTAGATAACAAATTAAAATTATTTATAATTCTAGTATATATTAAAACTATTAAAAATATATAAATATTTACAATTCAACATTACAAGTTAACATACATCATTAAGTGGTTGTGCAAATGAAATCACAAAAATAATGCCTAAGTTTTTTCCTACCGTTATCGATGGATGCTTCTCCAATATGGTCCTCAAACAAATAAATAAAATGTGAGTCTTATTACATAATATATGTATAAATAAATTTACATTTACACAAAGTATAATATTTATGAAAAATTACATCTATATATGTATAGGTTGTCTATGTAACAAAAGTATAGGCACTATTAGATGGTCCAAAATTGGGTTACGAAAATATGAGGACCATCTCCTCCTACAACATAGAAATTAATATTATATTATTGACTTCTATATGTAAATTAGTTATTACATTTTAAATACAAATATATCTAAAATTTAACATGTAAAATATATAATATAGCTTCACAAGTCAATCAAGGTCTCCACACCAAATGTATGTTTCAAAAATTCATCTTTAATAATCATGGTATCTTTCCCCCCAAGCACCTCCATCCTCATCTGAAGGTCCAATGCATACACCACCACAACATATGTAATGGTCTAGTCAAGCATCAAAATTTCTACCATTACTGTAGAAATGTTGAATGACAGTGTCAATAAGCCCATTAATTACATGTAAACTATCAATCTTGACAACCTCATTCACTATATAGGGTGTTTTTATAGGCTAATGTGATTTTTAGATAGGGAATCTTATAGGCTCATTACACACATGATGTTCCCCTAGTCTATCATATCTGAATCCTTTTCCTTGGGCCTAAAACTATAATTGGTCATAATAACTAGGAGATTCATTAAAGATAAACTCATAATAAAGTTTCCTCAAAAAATATAAAGGAAACTCATGGTTCTTACAAGGTTCATAATCAAATACCATCCACCATTGGTCCCAAAAATCATTCCTTATCAAAAGATGTTGTCACTGGTGGACTGGGAACCATTTACATGATAATGGAGGTGGTGCATTTTTTATGCATTTATTTATGGATTAATTAATAATACACAATTTTTTTGTTTTGATATTTATTTAACCATCACAACATGCACTCATTATTTTTCAGCATAATAAGCCCTATATCTATCTCTATAAGATGTCCATTTGTGAATTTAACCCATTATCAAGTTGACTAGTCCTATTAATGCCTCCAATCTATCTATAAATGAATAATAGTGGGTGTTGGTTGAATGGTAGTCCCTCAATCTCTTACTTATATATTTAATTCATAGTTTACTTTTTACTATATTCATAGCTAAATATTTTTTATTACTTAAGTAATCTTATGGAATCGTAGGATAAATATGTAAGAGGGTTGGGATGGATAGGATGGTTAGGATGGATAGAAGGGATGGATGGGTTAGGAGGGTTAGGATGGTTGGAAAGGTTAGGAGGGTTTTGTCTTACACCTAAATGGGATCCACATACACACACACACACACACACACACACACACACACACACACACACACACACACACACACACACACACACACACACACACACACACACACACACACACACACACACACACACACACACACACACACACACACACACACACACACACACACACACACACATATTAAAATAATGAAAATCTAAAATAATTAGTATTTTTTGTGTTAAATCATAGGAATTCATTTTATTAGCCTATCCATCATTGTCACAACACTATATATTTTTTAATACAAACTCAAGTGAGCATGATGTTGGCAGTCAAATTTTCTCTTATTGGAAATGGTAGGTCACAATGTGAATGAATTATATGTTTTAGAGTAAAAAAAAACAAAGAAACATATATTTAAAATGAGGAATAAAGTCTATATTTTTGTTTTCATAACAAATGAATCTATAAATGCATATGAGTTTCAATGTCATAGGAACATGTATTAATTTTTATGTCATGTGAATACATACTTTTTTATATAACATAGAAATGCATACACATTATCGATTTATAATGATTGAGCCTATTTAAACATAAAGCATATTATTATTATTATTATTATTATTATTATTATTATATAACACATATGAATTTATATTTATTTCCCAAAAATGTCCATAAAATGTTCATAACATGCTACACTTACTGTTATAGCTAAAATTTTCCCCCTTGAGAGGGTGATTCAATCCCTTTCAACTTGAGCTATGAAATGAGATTGATCCTAGGTTTTGGGTGACCTTAACATGGATCAAACCTCTAAGTTATATGGCTATCTCCCCTTGATATATCAAATAGGATCTTCTATACTACTAACTTGAAAGGAAAAGGTAGAAGGATAACATGAAATCAAATTAACTAAGGGGGTGATACACCAAATAAGTTTATCACTACCAATGAGATACATTTGCACATGTAAACCATGAGATTAACCTTAAATACACTACTCGTAATCGAAAAATATCATGTAATCACTTCAATGTGGAGGTTGTGATAGATGTTTAGGCTAGGAGAACTAATCAAAAGGTCATATAATAACACTAAGGAGTATAAAAATTCACTCAAACCTCATACTTCACTTTAACACTTCATATGACCTAAAAAATAAGCTTTCAAACTTATTATAGGTGTTACAAAATGACAACGTGCCAAGGAAGAATAGTCAATTCACTTGACAAGATAAAATATTCATGTACACACATAAGTATTGTCAAATGAGGTAAAACTATAGTTTCTCATTGATCAAATAGATAAAAATGTGTAGGGCTTCACCATACCCAAATGGATGATGAATATAAAGCCAAATAAGGATGAATTTATAGAGAATGAGAGTAGAAAATAGAGAGAGGGCATAGAATAGGTTAATTAAAAGTGTCAAAAAGGAGTTATAATAAATAAAGAGGTATAATTAACCTAGATATTACATAATAGAAATTACATGACTCGAGTCTGACTCACATATAGACTAACATTGGAATGATATAAGGATGTGGGATACCTATATCTAGATCAAACCTGTAGTTATAAGGCTAGCTCCTTTGAATATGAATTTTCGATCAATTACTAAACCTATTTGATGCTAGTCTGAGAATATTAATGAATAAACTAAAATTGAAACCTATCGATGATGGTGATGCACCTAAATAATGATTCATCCTTTGTAAACTTTAAATCTTAGGCACACATATAGATCAAGATGAAATAATTTGTCAACAAAACTCTCTTAGATAAGCCATAAACATTAGTAATTAAAATGAAGGTTTTAAATAAACTTATATATTGAAGGTTTACGAATGGAGGTTTATAAAGACATTGCATACTAACAATCTCCAATTCAATTTATATTCTAACTCTTTAAGTGACCTGTAAAGGATGAAACCACATTAGTAGGTGAGGAAAGGACCCAAAAAAAAATAACTATCACAGTTATATGAAATTCAAAAATAATAATTACACTCTATAAAAATTAATTATCTACAAACTCTTTTTATTGATTTCTAGTGCAAGTTATAATTTTTATATAGTTTTCCTATACTAGCCTCAGGGATGCAAAAAATGTCTTCAAAAGCCTATATATAGAGCCCAATTTGAAAATATCTATCCAATGTGGTGTAGAAGAGAGAAGTATTATTCAATTTGAGTTAACTCAAGACAAAAAATCCTTTTACAATAATAATTAATAATCTCCAAGAGTTGTCCTCATGTGGAAGTCTTTGCACGACCTTCACTTTGGCATTGAAATGAAGATGGTGGGTCCTTTGATTTGTTATTCATGATTCTTTGCATGATTTATAATCCAATATTTGGTGAGTAACTCTAATTTAAGTGAGTTAAATTTAAATATAAGTACTCTTTTGCATGAAAACCTTGAAAGATGAATGAAACTAGTCAAATAGTCAACTGAAGTGATTTGGTCTTCAAAACTAGTTAACTCCATTTGAACACAAATTGAATGAAGTGGAAATTTTGTATTTTAAATTACATGATACATTAACCTAAAGAACATATATGTGGCATGGATATTCCTCATGAACTACTTGACTATCCCCTTCAATGCCATCTTCTTCTTTGATTTTGATCAAATAGGCCTACTAGGCCAATTAGGCTTAGTAGCCTAATTATTATTATTGAACTTCAAAGAACCTAAAAAAACTTTTAAAACCTAATAAAATGATGATATTATACTTTTAAAAACTCTTAACACCATGATATAGATGTTCTTGACGAAGAAACTCATGCCACTTAGTCACCATGGTTGACTAGGTCAACTCTACCTCATTTCCTACAGATTGGCTATTTTGAAGGAGCTGGTAGGGGAAATTATAGGAAAATATATTACCAGCTTATTATTTTAGGATGAATAAAAATTATCAAGCTTCAAAATCCATGGATTTGAGTTCATTTAAACTAACTTGTACCTCATTTTTCATGCTTTCTTCTCCAAAAAAACTAGATTTGGGCCCTAATCCATATATATCCATACAAAAAATTAGTATTTATGGGATCCTCTGTATTTGATGCTTGAATAGGTTTCAATTTGATACATGATGTTTTGATGGCAATAAAGTCAAATTTTCTCAAAATTTGTCACTTTGAGGGTTTGGGAGGGTTTTAGAGATAAATATTCTGAATGATGATTCATGAAACACAAACCTTTAAATCCAAACTTATTTCCATGAATTTGTAGTACAAAAACTCCATATATATCCTTGAAAATATTGGGTTACAATGAAAAAGGTATGAAAATATATCATGTGAAGGAAATCTGCCTATAGGGTTTTGTTTGCATTCTTGATTTCTTACACTCTTAGTGATCATTCATAAATCACATCCCCTTAACAAACCTAAATTATTTATGAATTATAATTTCATATTGGTCATAAAATCATTATAAGAAATTTTTTCCAAACTCTTCACATGGTTAAAGATGCGAGCATTTAATTAGGTGGCTTGAATAGGTGTCTAGAACTGTATAATTTGAATTTATCTTCATATATGAATATGAGTCCTATATTTATTCTCCCTGATTTAAAACATAATAATTATACTTGTAACATGTCATCAAATTTTTTTGAAAGCATCATCTTGCTTGATAAGTCCAAAATTGCCTTTTAGCCTATATTTTTACTTACTTGATTTAGCCCTTAAGGGCATGGTTTGCATATGAATTGGAGTTTATAAATTATTAAAATGTCTTATTAAGATGTATTATCATCCTACCATGATTTTAAAACACTCAATTGGAGTCCCAACCCTCTATTACCCCTGTATGTATCCAAGAAAACTACTTATTCCATTATGACTATTTTGAGACTAGTAGGGGACTATGTCTAAATAGTGAATACTTCCACTTGAGCAATGGTCTTAAAAATATATTTAATATTTCTCAGGTATTTATGACCATTTTTACCATATTTCAAGTCTTGTTTCAACCTATATATGTCATAAGGACTCAATACTTCTGAAATTATCTCTTTTGCATTGTCTGAGCATGTGACTAACTATGTTTTATTTAAACATGGTGTTTGGGTCCTAATAAATATTTATAAGATATAATTAGGTTATAATAATCTCATTTAAGTCCTCTTACCATTCATTGGCTATCCCCAATCTTCCATGTCTCTTATGTTACTTTGTACCTTGTCAAGTAAGGTCATTAGGCCTCATATGATTGTGTATATAGTGCTACAAGTAGAAATTTCAAGAAAATGAGGAATCTGATGATAATATCATCATTATTAGTTCCAATGAGACACTCATATCACCTAATAACTACTCTTACATGCTCTTTATGGCTTATTTTCTCCTCTAGTAATGTTTTTAATCCCATAAGACAGTCTCATTCTATATAGTCAGCGTATACTATCTCTTTCATCTGAGTTAGTAGTGACCTTGTACTTGAAAAGAGTATTGAAGATGTATTTTAAACTTAAAATTTATTAATTCATGTATATATCCCACTTTATTTGGATAAGGCCTTTGAGTTTACTTTTTGTGAGAGAGGAACTAGACCTTGTATAGCTATAGGTATGTGTTACAGTTGATCTTAAGTATATATTTTAGTGTTTTTAGTGTATCTATATGATTCATCAAAGGTTTAAACTCATAAATTTGACCTGTTATTCTTGAAACATCCACCTAAGTATGAAATTACACTACATGCTATGTCTTAATTTCTCTCCTTGATTCGACTATGCTTGGTAGTTATAGGTGTCATTTTATGTATGATTATAGGGCCATGTCCCTGAGGATCATCTAATTCATATTTATGAGGTTAAAAACTCATTTATTCTTTATTTTATTACTTTATATAATATTTATCATGGGACCTACTTTTTAGACCAAACCCTTATCCTCTTCTTTCCAAGTTGAAGGCCTTTTATTGTTAAGATGATTGTAGGTGTCTACTTAGGGTTGAAACCTATATATAGCTTAATCTTTAGGTTCCCTTTATGATTATTAATGATCTATATAACTTATTACTCATTTTATAATCCTTTTGAAATAATAAATCACCTAGATGACTATGTTCACAACTTATTTGTCAACTTGGAGGTATGACTATGCTTTTCCTTAGTTGTAGGTGTCCTTTTGATTGCATTTCTTGACTATAGGCTAATACTTGGATGCCTTTCCTTTAGGATCCTTGGTGAATACATATCTCTTTTTTATTATTATATCACCCTTTTAAGTATTAAATTCATTCAAATATGTCTTTTTTCTTTTAGCTTCATGCTAGTTCAAGGAGAATCTTGGGTTCTCCTTTGGTTGTAGGTGCATCCCTTTTTGTGTATGAATGGATAAGTGCTTAGAAACCTTTAGTTAGACCATTTTGACAACTATTCATTCTATTTAAAACCTTCATTCATCCCTTTTTTGATAACATCAACTCTTATAAAACTAGCTATCTCTCCTTTTGATGACATACCTTCCATTAGGTTCTTGACTATATTTTATGCTTGTATAGACTAGGGCTATAGATGTTGATGTTGTGTTCAGTTATGACCATAAACGACATTTTATGAGTTAATCTATGATGTCACATTTGATGTGCCTATGACTCAACACTCCTCTTTAAGTGATCAACACTCTCTATAATGTCTCTAACTACCAAAATCACCTACATAGCTATAGTGAAGTATTATTAGGTTGATTGCAGGTTTCCTATAGCTCATTTTTTATGATCACATTATAAACACCAAATACCTTATTTGAGTGATAAAAACCCCTAATGTACATTCAAATCACCTTTTAACTATTTTATTTTAACTCTCTCTTGGTATTTGTAGGTCTCCCTTTTGATGGTTATAGGTCATCGTTTCCTCCAATTAAACCTTACTAAAAACCTAAAATGTTTTTTTTTCTCTTGATCACTTTATGAGATTTCTATTTCAATGATATTGACTATATCTTGATCATTAAAGTATCCTCTTTGATCCTTAAGAAGTCCTTAAACTACCATGTAGGCCTCCTTGAAAAGGCATAGGCTTATAGGCACCTTTAGGGTTGTAGATGGTTGACTAAGACTTGTCCTTTTGTTTCTCCTTTGCCACATTATTGAGGTTACCATCCTCATAGTACTCTATTTAGAAAAATTTTAGGTTATCATAACCTTAAAATATCTCTTATATTGGGAAACTCTTACCACTGTAGACAATGACCTAGAGAGCAACCTATAGGTGTATTTAGTGTTTTTTATCCATATACAAGGCTTAACTACCTCCCTCTTGAGATCTATGTTGGGGGTCACTCATCACCATATTTATCTATGAATTTGGTGATCCAACCTAGTCTCTCTACACCTTGAAAGGATATTTATGGGGTAAACAACCCTTATCTATTGTAGACAACCTAAATACTAAATTGTAGGTAGACCTTAAGACATCAATATGCAAGCATATGACTACCTTCTTGGATTATGATATGAATGGAAACATATTAGGATTGAAAAAAACCCTATATTATTTTCTCATCTTCATAAATATCCTTATATCATTCCAAGACATCATAAGGACTATCCTTTATTAGTTTTAGGTACACTTTTAATACCATTTGTAAGGATTTAGACTGTATGTGACCTTGAAATGACTTTAAAACCTTGATAATGAACCTATGTTTTCTTCAATGTAATTGGAAAGATGATTCAAATCATCAATCCTTCTTTTTGTGTTTTTAAGACAACTTTCTCTTGAAACAATGAATGAATATAGGTGTATTAGATGTATGTTGATTTCTTGGAACTATAGATAGAGTCTCTTGGCCTTGTATTCTCCTTCTTTAATCTTATGATCACTTCCATCCCTTAGTACCTTATGCCAATGGATTGTCTGATATGCATGGGCCTTCAAGGAGGTATTTCCCTTCCTTGACTATTCATTATACCTTTATGTCCAACACTTGACTCTATTGAACTATTGTATACCTCATCTTCTAATTTTATTATGATGCTCCAAGGTTTATACCCTCTTATTCATGCTTGTGGTGTTTCTTGTCAATAATAGACCTATTGATGATCAAACCATGAAATGTAGATGGGTTAAATGGTGGTAGGGATGAAAGATGATGGAAATACATGAAATTATGGTGTGGTAAATCACAAAACATAGTGAGAATACAATGATAAGATAATGGTGTGGGGTTGAGTAAGATGGAGGTCGAAAGAAGCATTTGTGAGAATGAATAAGCCAAAATGAGTTCTATGCAAACATGGACACATCATCCTCTCACTATTATAATTTTTATGCCATTGGATGAGGGTAATGAGGTGAATATGAATTAAATTAATTCCATCAATCAAAATAAGAAATATTGAAAACTTCCTCTCTCTCTTCAAAACTGTACAATCTCACATTGAAAGCATGACCAACTATAAATCACACTAGATGTATTTGTGAGATTTATTTTACCTTGATATGTTTTAATATATACTAAAGGAGGACTTGAATTTTCTTGAAATGTTTCCCTGGTGAGAATCACTTGAAGAAAATCTATTGCCTTCATGTATGCAAAACTATAGAAATTAGCCTGACTTAAAATGAATGATTCATGAGAGAGGAGAAACCAATTAAATAACTAATTATTTCATTGATAATACCTCTAAGTCTAATTTCTCTACCAAAAATATTAAACCTATACCTTCTCTCTCCAATCCATACCAATAAAAAACTTGAAGATAGGTCCCTATATGTAAACATGATAATTACCTAGACATAACCATTTTTGAGCCTATATGGCCTTTAATTGCCATGAAATTCTTCTATAACCCTATTCATGTCTTCCTATTTCTAATTTAGACCTCATGTGTATATAATTTTATATGGATCTATACTTCTCTTTATAAAATGAAAGAAAATAACATCTCTTTGGCCTTTTTAAAAATAATTAAAGCTTCCCACTACCACATTTAGAATGTAATAAAAATTTTATGAGTTGTAAAGCATGAAAACACAAGTTTTAAATCTTTTCCATGCTTTTGGGGTAAAAATTTTCATGTGGGAGGTAGAAAAGGACATTTTGACTTAAACAACACATGAAATGACCTTTTTAACTTTTGAAACTTTGGAACTAAGGCAAGAACATATATTTGAATTTACTTAAAGGCATTTTAGGACAATTTAATGAATTTTGACTTACATTTAAACATTTAAAGACCAAAAATTACTCTTTTAGGCCAACATACACCTATTTGACTAGTTTATAGAGGTTATTGATAGGATTCTATAAAGTCTAATAGTATAAGGGTTAGTATTTGGCTTTTATAGGCCAAATTTCCGACATTTCTAGTCACTCTAGGGGTTGACTAGCTTGCTAGTCAATAAAATGTAGAATCTCTAGACTATATCATATTTGGTAAAACTTGCATAATTTGACACAAAAAAATAAAATACATAAACATAAACTAAAAATAACTGAATACTAAAATATAACAACTAAAAAATCATGTGCAACTTGTGCACTTAGAGGAATGAAACTATGACTATGTTCAAAGGAGTAAATATCTTAATAGTATTAATTAAGGAACATCCCATTCATAGGAATATGAAGTTCCTCTCCACTTAGTTTAGATAATTGGAAAGAATTTCTTTCCTTACAATTAGTGATAACATATGGGTCACTCCAAAAGGTATAAAATTTGGAGTGCTTACTTGGTTTAGCACATTGTCCATCCCATTTGTACTATGTATCCTTGATAAAATGTCTTTGATGAAGATTTTTTGTCAAAGTATTTATTGACTTGTTGTTAGTTTGATCACATGGTATTCATGTCATCATCTCTTATTTCCTCTAATTCTATTAGTTTATTCATCCTTACCTTCATTACATCATTTTCTAGAAGCTTGAGTTAGGTGTAAGCTCCAAAACTAGAAGTTTCAAGGAGATAGGAAATATTGACTCTTCTCCATAAAATAAAATATAAGGTGGATAACTAATGACATTCTTAGGAGTGACTCTATCTGCCCATAAGGTAGTCTTCAACTTTTTATGCCATGATCTCTGATTATCTTCTATTGTTCTCTTGATGATGTAAATCAAGGTCTTATTAGTATACTTTGCTAGTTCATTACCCTGTGGATAATAAATTGATGAAGATGTTAGATAAAATACCATTATCAATACCTAATTCACATACCTTTTCACTATTGAATTCCAAAGCATTATTTGATATTATAGTTGAAGGGACTCCAAAATGGGTGATTAGACTATCATAGAACTCAAAAACTATGTTTTCTTTTGCCTCTTTCAATGAAACTACCTCCACCCATTTGGTAAAATAATCTATGGTTATTAATACCCACTTATGACTAGAAATTGGTAGAGGATGAATAATGTCAATGAATTCTAAACCTCAATGCATGAAGGGATACTCAACCTGAATAAGCTTTAATGGCATAACAACTAGTCTCTATTTCCTTACAAAGATTACACACTTTGTACATTTTATAACCCATGTATGTGAATCATTGAATTGATTAGGCCAAAATTAACCAGGCATAATGATTTTTGATACTATAGTCTTAGCTGAAAATGGCCTTCAGAAGGACTATCATGAAATTTCTCTAAAAGCTTATCAATTTGACTAGTTTCAACACACCTAAAAAGCATACCTCCAATGTATTTTTTGAAAATAAATCCATGAATTATAATTTATGGTATTTATTTCATCTTGGAGTTTCTTATATTTTATGAATTTAATCCCATAGGATACTCTCTTGATTGGAGGAATCTAGCAATGTCATGTGTCCAGCTAAAAGGAGGGGTAGTTTCAGCTTCATGCTTAGTGTCATAAACTGTCAAAATTATCTCTTTCTAGTCTTTAAAATCTACTTAAATATGTTCACATAATAACTTACCTCATACCATATTTATTACCTTTAATTCAATGTCATATTCCATGCACTTAGTGACCCATCCTTCTCTCTTTTAACTTAAGTCTCGATTAAGGATGATATCTTTCACAATAGGATGAGCTACATTAGAAAAATCTTGTTATTTGAATCCAAATTTCTTAATTTTTTTAATATTATTTTAATATAAAGAAAATTATTTTAAACAAAAAAATATCTCTCTTAATATTGGCTGAAAAAAGTAATGGGTTGCTCCAAACCTTCACTATTCTATTGCATACACATGGCTGAAATTGTAGTAGATGTAGAAAAAACATACATAAGGAAATCCTTACTGAAATAAATATTAGTAAAATTAGGATCTTGGATAATGGATTATTTTATGAATTCAAATATTCTCTTACCCTCTTTAATCCATGTTATTTCTTTATGTTTCTTCAACATTTGAGTGAGTGGCCTTACCAGTTCTACAAAACTAGGAATGAATCTTTTGATGAAATTGATCTTTCCAAAGAAGCTCTATAATATTTTATTATGTTTATAAAATGATAGAGAAATGATTGATTCTATTCTCTTTGAATTAACTGAAAGATTAGTTTTGGACACAACATGCCCAAGAATTCTTTCCTCATGCCTGACAAAGATGCACTTCTTTGGATTCAAAGAAACTCTAAATTTTCTACATCTATACAAAATCTTTCTCAAATGTGTTATATGATCATTAGGATCATTTTAAAATATAGTAATGAAATCAAGATAAACTAAAACCATATCACTTAACATACCATGAACATTATTGTCCATTACCCTTTGGAAAGTATCTCTAGCATTGGAGAGTCCAAAGGGTATCTTTTTATATGCATAAGTACCCCATTTGGTGATGAAATATATTTTTTGATGGTATTTCTCTTTCACCAATATCTAGATATAAATTAAGAACTCATCTAATAAATATAACCTTAGTGATCTTGATACTCTCTACAAAATTTGATCCATAGAGTGAAGAGTATAGTGATCCTTCAGTGACACTTGGTTCAGATCTCTGAAATACACATATAGTCTTATCTCTCCATTTTTATTTCTCACAAGTATAAGGTTTGCTACCCACATTTAGTTATTGATAGGAAATATTATATTTTATTCAATCAACTTTTTAAGTTCCTTTCTCATGAAGATCTTAACCTTGGGTTTGATTGGACTTTCATTTTGTCTTAATAGTTTTGCATCTTTTCCAATATCAATAGTATGTTGTGTTAAACTCAGATATAAACCTTTTAAATAATGGTATTCCCAAGAAAATAAATCCATTAACTCCTTACATAATGAAATTAAATCTCATCTCTCAGTATTAGTGTTCACTTTACTCAACTTGAGTTCTTTGCCTTCATCTATCGCAATTTGTTCATAATGTTATTTCTCAAAATAAATGTTTACCTTATCCTTTTTTAGCTGATCATATTCATTGAAAATTATTTATAAAGTCACCAAACCTATAGTCATCTTGTTTGATCTTAACTACACAATCTAATATTTATATTGGTTAAGCAATTTATTATGATTTCTTAAGCAAATTCTACCTCATTTTGTAATAAATAGGCTATTTGTTTATCATAGTCAAAAGCTTACCAACTTACATCATTATTTGGAACGAAAATCCTGCATACAACCTTGATTTGGGTCTGATTTTGTGTCTTTGAGCTGATCCACAATACAATATTGTGCTCCTATGGTAGCAAGTCTATCTTTATGTTGATTGGCTCCTCTAGGAATGGAGCGAATATCAAATGCTTGAAAATATTTCATGAGGTCCCAAGCTCTATGTTTTTAGGAATTTACAAGAGGATTATTTTCTACACTCAAACCTCTAACTTGCTACACTACCAACTCACTATCACCTTTCACCTACAAAAGCTTAATACCCTTCTTTTTAGCCCACTGAAGGCTATGAATAAGAACTTCATACTCTGTATTATTTGATGTACCACTAAACTTTAATATAATAAGATACTAGTACCTTTTATTTTGAGGTGAAACCAACATTACACTATCCCCACTTCCATTCTTTGATCTAGATCCATCAAAGTATATTGAGGCTTAATAACCTTAATAACCTTAGGATATTGAGGCTCAATAACTTGATTTAAATTTTTGATAACAACACTTTCTCTTTCCTTTTTAGGTTATCTAATAGATATGTTGATCTTTAAAATCTCATCTTGCAAAAACTCCTTTTGACCTAAGATTAGCAGTGTATCCCACATAGAAATTGATATATAAGCCTTCTCCATTTGATCCACAATACTGAGTGGATAAGTGGTTGTCATAGGCTAAAATTTAAGAGAAGTGATTCCTAAATGTTGTGTGAATTGACGAATGTAAAGACCCTTTCAAATTCTTCCCCTTTGTATCTTAAACTTGATAATTTGATGTATTCTATGGCACATCATGAGTGGTGGTCTTTTGTGGTGGATAAAAAGGAAGAGGAGCTACCTTTTCAAGACTTGAACCTTCACCAATTGCCATTTTTTTGGATCTAGTATAGGCTGTAACTAAATTATAAACATTATACATATTTTAGACTTGATTTATATCCATGTGCTCAAATGAATTCTCACCTTATTAGAATTTAACAAATGTAGTTTTAGTAGGAACTCTACTACTACCTTCTCCTTGTTTATTTGGCACTTTTGCTTGAGTGAAAGAAGGAATGTCTCCAAGTGGTAGAGAGGCTTCCTTATTATAATAAGGTGGTTGGTTTTCATGTGAAGGAGGACTTGAACTCTGTTAAATATAAGGCTATTGTGAGCTCTCACTAGTTGGATCCATTATCATTTTATTTGTTGTATCCCACTTATTGTTCCATTTCCCTTCCTAAGCATAGTTTCTCTAAGTTGGCATAATAGCTCTAAAATTTCTTAGAACATTAGGATTATATTGCCTTGATTGATAATTCTACCCTTTTCCCTGCTAATTGGAATGATAGGGTAGCCTATTATATTGATAATTTTGATTGGTGATCTAGAATGGCTTATAAGGTTGAGCTTGTTGCCTTTCCATTACAACCAACTTGTTATTCTAATTTTTGAGAAGACTCTATATCTTCTCTAATATATCAATCTAATTACCTTCTATTTGATAAAGACTTGTTAAATCTGGAATTGTAGCAACACTAGGACAAGGAGGATGGATCTCTATAAATAGAGGCATAGGTGGCCTTGAAGATAACTTTGCTACTTGTATAAGACAATTTTCAACCTTTATTTATACTTTAAAATCCTTAGGTAGAGTGTTCCCTTGGATTGTATTATTGTAGCCACATCTAAATTGAGAGCCTTTAGGTAGTATAGAAATACATAGTTTGGAGTGGGCTTGATCACTATAATAATTCTATTCTAAGTGTTTTGAAACATATAATTTAAATACACCTTGAATTCATCATGAAATATCTTGATTATTGTAGGCTACTCCACAAGTGAAAGATGATCACTTTTGTCCTTCAAGTGCTTGCACATGAATTCTCCAAATTCATCCCAATTACTAATAGATGCAGGTGTCAATCCTCTATACCATTGAATTGCTTTTCCTTTGAATTAAGTTTCTAACAACCTCATTATTATATTTTCCTAAGTCACATGTTGCATTGAATAATGGTTGTTTAATATTTAATATGTTTTATAGGATTAACTAGATTTTCTCCTATAAAATAAGGAAGAGACTTAAAAATAGACACTAAAATATCATCCCATTGATTCATGTTCATGGGACTACTACCATTAAAAGGCACAAAGGCTTGTCTCCTAGGAATAACCATCTAAGGTATGGTATTTAAAATAATGTTTGGCAAAACAATATTGGCCTGAATAGGAGGATTTTGAGCAATAATGGGGAAAGCAAGAGGTGTAGGATTAGGATTTGATTAAAAGGCTTTCTTCTACTTTGTTGATTAGAAAGATAGCTTAGTAAAATCTATCTTTTTTCCTTTTGTAGAGGATCTTGTGACCACTCTTGGTGGATTGAAATGTATGAAAATATAAAAATGTCACTTTGAAACTTGCTACTATACTTAGATACTCAGATATATGATTCAATTTCTATGAATAATTAATCCCATTAGGCATGCTAGAAATATTAGTAACCCAGATAGCACTCAATAGAGATCAAATTTCTAAAGTCTAACTCATATTTGGACTAACATTGGAATGATCTAAGGTTATGGGATACCTATGTTTAGATTAGACCTCTAGTTATGAGGCTATCTCCTCTTAATATGAATTTAGGATCAATTACTAAACCTATTTGATGTTGGGGTGGAAATAGTAAGGAAAAAACTAAAAATGAAACCTATCTATGATGGTGATGCATTTGAATAATTATTGATCCTCTATAAACTTTGAAACTTAGGCACACATATGGATCAAGATAGAATAATTTGTTAGAAAATCTCTCTTAGATCAGTCCTAAATATCAGTAATTTAAATGAAGGTTTAAAATAAACTTGAAGATTGAATATGTATGAATAAAGGTATTTAAATACACTGCATAGTAACAATATACAACTCAATTTTTATTCTAACTCTGCAAATGACCTATAAAGGATGAAGCCACAGTAGTAGGTGAGGAAACTACACACAAAAGGAGATAATTATCAGACTTATATGCAATTAAAAAACCATAGATACACACTACAACCATGAATGATCTACAAACACACTCTATTTATTAGTTTCTAGTGTAAGTTACAATTTTTGTATAGTTTGGCTATACCATCCTAAGGGGTGTAAAAAGTGGTTTCAAAAGCCTAAATATATAGCCCAATTTGAAAATATATAGCCAATGTGGCATAAAATTTAAAGGATTAGTCAATTTGAGTTAACTTAAGACAAAAAATCCTTTTACAATAATAAAAAATAATCTCCAAGAATAGTCCTCATGAGGAAGTCTTTGCATGGCCTTCACTTTGACATTGAAATGAAGATGGTGGGACCTTTGATTTGTTAATAAATCTTAATTGCATTATTTATATGACATTATTTGGTGATTAACTCTACTTTAACTGGCTTAAAGTTGAAAATAACTCCTCTTTTTCATGAAAACCTTGAAAGATGCATGAAACTAGTCAAACAGTCAATTGTAATGATTTGGTCTTCAAGACTAGTAAACTCCATTTGAACTCAACTTGCACAAAGTCAAACTTGTCGATTTTAAATTTCATGATATCTTCACTTACATTATGTGTGTGTATGTGTGTGTGTGTGATATACATACATATATGTACATACATACATACATACATACATATATATATATATATATAAATATGTATGTATGTATGTATGTATGTATGTACATATATGTATGTATATCACACACACACACAGACATACACACACACACACATATACATACATATATGTACATACATACATATATATATATATATATATAGATATATATAGATATAGATATATAGATATATATACATACATACATACATAAATACACATATATATATACATACACACACACACACACACACACACACACACACACACACACACACACACATATGTATGTACATATATATATACATATATATATATGTATGTAGATATATATATATATATATATACACATATACATACATATATATCAATACATATATACATACATATATGTACATACATATATATATGTATATATGTATATACATACATATATGTGCATATACATATATACATATATATATGTATACATATATGTATATGTATACTATCATGTCCCCTTCTAGTTGACATCTTTCTGAGCGAAGGATTAGCCTATTATGCGACCCTCGTAGGCTGATGGGATGGATAGAGGGTCTTGATGGAGATGGGTTGGCTTTCGGACATGAATTAAAGGAGATATTAATATTTGATTGATTTAATCAAATATTAATTATTTGGTCCAATTTTAATTAATTATTAATTATTAATTATTAATTAATTATTAATTATTTATTATTGGGTCTAATTTTAGGATCATCATTCTAATTTAAGAATTGGTCTAATTTTAAGACCCTAGTTCTAAATTAAGGAAGCCCCAGTCTAATTTAAGGGAATCTAATTTTAGCAAGCACACCTTTGGAGGTGTATAAGAATCTCTCATGGAAGAGAGTTTGTATTCATGATTATTATTTGATATTGATTCTTGTTAAGAAATTCTTCTGTGAAGACTGAGCCAAGGGTTCCAGGATTCCAATTGCATTGAAGAACGTCAACTCTTCATTGTGTTTGATTCAGAGGTTGTGAAAGATCAATCGATCTATTACCAAATTGAGAGATAACTTCACCCAAAAGTTATCATAGTATTACAGGTATTTGAGAGATAACTTCACTCAGAAGCTATCACAAGGGTTTACAGGTATTTCATTATTTTTGGGTTTTGATTCAAGAATTATCCAGATATAGATCTTTGTTTTAGCCCATAATTCTACAGATCAAGATCAAGCATACAGGTTGTGTTATATCAACGGCCATACAAATTTTGTACAGATCCATGAAAATCTGTACGCATCAACAGAAAGTATAGGTACCGACATCGGTGAATAGATACTTACAGAGATCAACATCGGTCGACATACAACTGACATCGGTGAGATAACGACTGCAGATCAACCGATGATGGCAGTATAATCGACGTCGGCGATTGTGTTTTTTTTTCGCATAGCAGGCCGAGATGAACAAGATTCAGAATTCTTTCCCAGTTTGCAGAATATTTAGGCTATTCAGGCCGTTCTTTCAATATTCTTTGTATACTTGACAGAGGATCTCTATTGTAAGCTTATGAGCAAATAAATAAGAGTTTATACTGTGATTTATTTATCTATTTGAAGATATTTTTGCAAAAATTTAGATAAGCAATTCAGAGCTTTGTTTTGATATTTGAAGGGATATTACAGTGGTATTAGAGCTAAATCCTACCATCCTGAGGGTTTATAGATCTTATGCAGCCACAAGAGTTGGGACCACACAGGTATAACACACGCAGTAGAGCTTTGCTTGAAGGCACTCAAGTTTTAGGACAGCAGCCGAAAGACATGGGTGACGACATTGACAGGGCCCATATTCCTCACTATCCTAGAGATCAAGATGATGCAAAGGTTCTACTTACTCTTAGAGAACTTAGAGAAGGGCAAAGGCAGAATAACCAAGTATTACAGCAGTTGGTAGTAGCATTACCGAGATTGGGTACTCCGAGGAGACATTCTCCACACCGTGAAGATGTCAGGAGTGATGTAGGATCACAGAGGGGCCATGGGACTATTTCTCATACAGCTAACAGGCCTACTAGGCCTATCTTTGTGAGACAGGAGGCAGAGGAGGTAATAGCAGGTGAGGAGCATGAGGAGGCATTTACAGACACCCTTAGGGCAGCGACTGAAGAGTGGGAGTCATTACCACCTATGGTCAGGGAGATGATTAATTTTGACCGATTCCTCACACAAAAGAAAGAACATTACCGAGGTCGACAGAATGGGAGACCAAGACCCCACAACAATGATTTGAAGCATGCTACGAGCAAGCTCACACTAACGACGTTTGACGGCAGTGGTAAGGTGACAGCACAAGCCTGGGTTAGTAAGCTGGATACATTTATCACATTGCAACTGATGAGTGAGGAAGATGTTATCAGATATGCGACACTACATCTTGAGGGAGTAGCTCATGATTGGTGGCACCACGGGATGGTGACACTTCATCATGATCGGATTACATCTTATCAGGGGTTTGTGGATAGGCTGGTAGAGCATTTTGATAGGAGAGATCCAGAGTCATATTTTTGAGAGTTGGCACAATTACGCCAAAGTGGCAGTCTAGAGTCTTATATTGGTGACTTTCAAAAGTTATCAGTTATGGTTCCTAACATTTCAGAGAGGTGACTTGTGGTACTCTTCATGGAGGGATTGACAGAACCATTGAGAGGTTGGATCAAAGGCTTTGATCCTCCTTCCTTATAGGAGGCTATGAAGAAGGCACGTAGCATGGAGATGGTAGCCCCATCAAGTAGATCTAACTCCAGAGGTACTTCTTCATCCAGGGACAATAAGGGCTTCAACAGGAATAGAGAAAGACCAAGTTTCAACATAGATAAATCAGGTGTCAAGAATAATTCAAAGGCCAACCCAGCAACACCACTATTGGATAGAGAGGCTCTTAATGATCTATGCAGGAAGAAACTTTGTTTCTATTACAAGGGTCCATATGATGCTAATCATGATTGTCCATTGAGGCCTAAGGGCAAAGCAAATCAGGTGATGTGGGCCTATTATGAGGATGAGGAGTCAAAAGATTCCAAACATCATGATTGTTTTGAGGAGCTAGAGGCTGAGGCTTCAGAGCCTAGGGTCGAGGCAGAGTCAGAGCTCCAGATTCAAGAGGCACGACTATCTAGCATCCAGCACGAGGGATCATTCAGACTCTGGGGAGTTTTGGTAGGTTAGAGGGTCATTACCCTTCTTGACATGGGAGCCACACATAATTTTATTGATACTTGGTTTGTGGAGAAGCGTGGACTCACCATAGAAGAGTTCGAGGGCATTAGAGTTAAGGTAGCTGACGGTTACACCCTCAGGTGTGAGCGGATGATCAGAGAGCTTCCATTGCACTTGAACAACTTTGAGTTCAAGGCGGATTATTATGTGGTCAACATGGGAGATATAGATTTGGTTTTGCGTATGAAGTGGCTTCATTCCCTTGAAGTAGTCACTCTTAGCCTTAAGGATATGGAGATCCATTTTGATGTAGATGGGAAGACTCACATTCTCAAAGCAATACGGGACGGCAACATCAAGACTATTTCTTTACATCGGATGGAGAGGCTCATGCGACATGACATGGTAGAGTGGGCTGTCGAGTGCACATTGGCACCAATGCAGGAGGGACAGTAGAAGACTGAGTATCATCCTGACATTCAGCAGTTGAGAGTCAAGCATGATAAGGTATTCAGTGACATTCCACCAGGGAGACCCCCAAACAGGGGCATTGAGCATATTATTGAGCTTGAGGAGGGCGCTAAGCCCATTATGATTACTCCTTATTGACATCCTAAGCGGTTGAAGGATGAGATCGAAAAGACAATTAAGGAGTTACTAGCTATGGGTCACATTCGGCCTAGCAAATCACCGTTTGCTTCTTCAGTTGTTCTAGTGAAGAAGAAGGATGGCACCCTACGAATGTGCATTGAATACAGAGCCCTGAATAAGAGGACCATTAAGAATAGGTATCCTATACCACGTATGGATGAGCTTATTGACAAGCTCCATGGTGCACATTACTTCACAAAGATAGACTTAAGATTAGGCTATCATCATATCAGAGTTCGCAAGCAGGACGTGGAGAAGACAGATTTTCGTTGCCATAGTGGACACTATGAGTTTATAGTGATGCCATTCGGGCTCACTAATGTGCCAGCAACATTTCAGTCCACCATGAATAGAGTCTTCCATTCACTGCTGAGGAGGTTTGTACTTGTTTTTTTTTATGACATTCTTATATACAATAGGACTTGGCAGGAGCATTTGGCTCATCTGGAGACTGTACTCAGCATCTTGGAGAGGGAATCCTTGTACGTCAAGGAGTCCAAATGTGATTTGGGGATGACCGAATTTTTATACTTGGGTCATATTATCAGTGCAGGGGGAGTGCGTGTAATATCCCCTTCAAACAGGAAATATAGCAACACAAAAAACTTTGAACAAGATATAACTTCAGTTGAATAAATTCAAAATAATCACAATAATATAGTCTCTGAATAGCAAATTATAAATCTTATCACTTGTCCTTTTAAACTATTACAATTGTAGTCCTTTCTCATGCATATAAATATGAAATACAGTCTTAAAAAACCTGGCTTATCAAAACTAGAAGTGAAAATTGAATTCTGGAAAGTCTCAGCCCTTCTGTGTCGACTCACAGTCGCCACCATCAGTCGATATATCACCGACGTCGGTCTCTGTCGGTCGGCTTTCTACCGACGTCGGTCTTCTACCGACGTCGGTCTTCAGTCGACTGATGTCAGTCACTGAAACCCTCTGTCTGCCGAGGTCGGTTCCTGAGCTGATCTGTACGGACCTGTACGGACCTTGTACGACCACCAATTAAGCACAACTTCCCTGTTTTCAACCCCTGATCTGAAAATATACTTTTCTAGCACAGAAGATCTCTAGCTGTATAATTTATTGAATCAAAACAAAATAAAGAAATACCTGGAATATCTGTAATAACTTTTGTGTGAAGTTATCTCTCAAACCTAAAATTCTGTGATAACTTCTGAATGAAGCTATCTCACACTTTGGCAATAGATCAGCTGATATTCCACAGCCTCTTAATTGCACACACTGAAGAGGGAACGTTCTCCAATGCAAATGGAATCCTTGAACCCTAGGCTCAGTCTTCACAGAAGAAATTCTCCAAAATCAATATCAATAATCAATAGCATACATAATGAACAATGGCCTCCATGAGAAACCCTTATACCCTCAAAAATATATGCTTGCCCTAATTAGGGTTTCTTAAATTAGAATTAGGGTTTCTAATTAAAAATAGGCTAAATAATTAATATTTGATTAAATCAATCAAATATTAATATCTCCCTTAATACATGTCGGATCGACGAACCGATCGAAGCTAGTGAATCAGGGAGTGATTCTGCACATAACCATACCATAATAAAGGTGCTCCACTGCATATCAAATATCCCTAAAAAGTAGGAGCCCTGGCCAAATATGTTTGAAATAACCTGCATGAAAATCAAATGTAGAAATCTTGTGAATCAAAGTCAAGCCAAGCTCCATTATGACCCTCTATCCATCCTATTAGCCTACGAAGGTCTCATAACAGGCTAACCATGAACTCAGAACATGTCACCTAAAAAGGGGACATGACAATCCGCCCTTCCTGAAATTGCTTGCCCTCAAGCAATCACTGAATGACAAATCAGTCAATCCACTTGGATCCCAAATATAGTTTTGATCTCCACCACTATCAATTAACACGACCCCCATGCCATGTCCATCCCAACTCTCATGTAATGGTGTCACATCATCTCTAGTACTAAGATAAGCACTCCAACATCCAATCCATAAATGAAAATCAGCAAGCAAACTCCTTACCTGAATAATATTTGAAACTGGATAGTGAAGACTAGAAATAGTCATATCATCATCAACCTGTGATCCTGCTGTAACAGAAAGTTGAGTCCTCACCACATGTGACAACTCCTGAACTGAAGTCACCTCAAGATCAAGCTCATCCTCATATCTCTCCTATGTTGGTGCCAATGTGCACTTGTCATCGCTCTCTATCATGTCATGTGGTATATGTACCTCCATCCGATGAAAAAACATATATCTGAAGCTGCTGCCCCGTATTGCCTTAAGAATGTGTGTCGTCCCATCAACATTAAAGAGAACCTCCATGTCCTTGAGACGAAGAGTAACTTCCTCAAATGAATGAAGCCACTTCATACCCAAGACTAAGTCTATATCCCCCATGTTTACCACATAATAATCAGCCTTGAACTCATAGTTGTTCAATTACAATGGGAGATCTCTAATCATACGCTCACACTTAAGAGTGTGACCATCGGCTACCTTAACACTGATGCCCTCAAAATCTATGGTAGTGAGTCCACGCTTCTCCACAAATCTAGCATCTATGAAATTATGTGTGGCCCCTATATCAAGAAGGGTGATAACCTTCTGCCCTGCCAAAACTCCACGGAGTCTGAATGACTCATCCGACTGAATGCTGGATATGCGTGCCTCCTGTAGGTGAAGCTCTAACTCTGCCTCTGCATTAGGCCCTGGAGCCTCTACCTCTGCCCCCTCAGAACTGTTATGCTGTTCAGAATCCTCAGAATCTGAATCCTCGTAATATATCCACATCATCCGATTTGCCTTGCCCTTAGGCCTTAAAGGACAATCGTGATGGATATCATATGGACCTTTGCAGTAGAAGCAAAGCTTCTTCCTACGTAAATCATTAAGCACCTCACGATCCAAATGTGGTGCTGCCAGATTGGCTTTTGAATCATTTTAAACCTTGGATTTATCTATGTTAAAATCCGGTCTCTCTGTATCCCCGTGGGAGTCCTTATGGTCTCTAGACAAAGAAGTACCTCTGGCGTTAAATTTATTGGATGGGGCTGACATCTCCATATCACGTGCCTTCTTCATAGCTACCTGTAATGAAGGAGGATCAAAGGCTTTGATCCAACCTCTCAATGGCTCTGACAATCCTTCTATGAAGAGAACTACCAATCTACGCTCTGAAATATTGGGCACCATGACTGCCAATCTCTGAAACTCACCAATGAAGGACTCCAAGTTACCTGTTTGTCTCAACTGTGCCAGATCTCAAAAGTAAACCTCAGGATCTCTCCTGTCAAACCACTCAACCAATCTATTTACAAAGTCCTGGTACTCTGTTACCTGATTATGCTGAAGTGTTACCATACCATGGTACCACCAATCATGTGCTACTCCATCCAAGTGCAAAGTGGCGTATTTGATGGCATCTATCTCTGACATTGGTCTTAATGCCAAAAAGGTGTCAAGCTTATGAACCCAAGCTTGAGCTGTCATCTTACCGCTGCCGTCAAAAGTAGTCAAAGAAAGCTTACCAGTAGCCTTCTGCAGCTCACTGAATTGAACTCTAGGCTTCCTGTCCTGTCTAACCAATCGGTAGTGCTCTCTCCTAAGATTGACAAAATGATCAAAGGTCGTCCTCTCTTGGAAATTGAAGGGGTAATAAGTCCCACTCATCATTTGCAGCCATGTAAACATCTGCAAATGGGTTATTCCTTGCTTCCTCTGTTGGTGCCTCTGGTTCTTCTTGAACAAAAGTCGGACGTGTAAATCTATCAGCTATTCTGGAGTGAGTCCGTTGTGGCCTCTGATTAACCGTAGCACTCCTGTCATCTCTTTGGTCCCCATTCTATCCATCAGGTGTGTTCATTCTCTCTATCATAGTCATAAGTGCCTGTAGTGTCTGAGCCATCTGTTGTTGGCTTGTCATCATAGCACGCTGAAAATCTCTGCTGCCCTGTTCAGCATCATACTTGTGGCCCCTGGGTGGGCTGCCCTCACGTCTATCACTCATGATGGTCAGTGGCTGATCTAACACCTGAGTACCTTCAAGTAAAGCTCAGCTGCATGTGTTATACTTGTGTGGTCCCAACTCTTGTGGCTGCATAAGATCTATATACCCTCAAGCTGGCAGAATTTACCTCTGATACCACTGTAATATCCCCTTCAAACAAGAAATATAGCAACACAAAAAACTTTGAACAAGATATAACTTCAGTTGAATAAATTCAGAATAATCACAATAATATAGTCTCTGAATAGCAAATTACAAATCTTATCACTTGTCCTTTTAAACTATTACAATTGCAGTCCTTTCTCATGCATATAAATATGAAATACAGTCTTAAAAACCCTGGCTTATCAAAACTAGAAGTGAAAATCGAATTCTGGAAAGTCTCAGCCCTTCTGTGTCGACTCACAGTCGCCATCATCGATCGATATATCACCGACGTCGGTCTCTGTCGGTCGGCTTTCTGCCGACGTCGGTCTTCAGTCGACCGATGTTGGTCACTGAAACCCTCTGTCTGCCGAGGTCGATTCCTGAGCTGATCTGTACGGACCTGTACGGACCTTGTACGACCGCCAATTAAGCACAACTTCCCTGTTTTCAACCCCTAATCTAAAAATATACTTTTCTAGCACAGAAGATCTCTAGCTGTATAATTTATTGAATCAAAACAAAATAAAGAAATACCTGGAATATCTGTAATAACTTTTGTGTGAAGTTATCTCTCAAACCTAAAATTCTGTGATAACTTCTGAATGAAGCTATCTCACACTTTGGCAATAGATCAGCTGATATTCCACAGCCTCTTAATTGCACACACTGAAGAGGGAATGTTCTCCAATGCAAATGGAATCCTTGAACCCTAGGCTCAGTCTTCACAGAAGAAATTCTCCAAAATCAATATCAATAATCAATAGCATACATAATGAACAATGGCCTCCATGAGAAACCCTTATACCCTCAAAAAGATATGCTTGCCCTAATTAGGGTTTCTTAAATTAGAATTAGGGTTTCTAATTAAAAATAGGCTAAATAATTAATATTTGATTAAATCAATCAAATATTAATATCTCCCTTAATACATGTCGGATCGACGAACCGATCGAAGCTAGTGAATCAAGGAGTGATTCCGCACATAACCATACCATAATAAAGGCGCTCCGCTGCATATCAAATATCCCTAAAAAGTAGTAGCCCTGGCCAAATATGTCTGAAATAACCTGCATGAAAATAAAATGTAGAAATCCTGTGAATCAAAGTCAAGCCAAGCTCCATTATGACCCTCTATCCATCCTATTAGCCTACGAAGGTCTCATAACAGGCTAACCATGAACTCAAAACATGTCACCTAAAAAGGGGACATGACAGTACGGATGGATCCTGAGAAGATCCGTGCCATCATAGAATGGCCTATTCCAGAAAACCTAACACAGCTAAGGGGATTTCTAGGTCTGTGTGGTTTTTATCGGAGGTTCATGAATGGTTATTCACAATATGCAGCTCCTATGACAGATTTGACTAAAAAGGGTGCTTTTTGTTGGACATCTGAAGCACAGGAGTGTTTCAAAAGGTTTAAGGAGTTGATGACTACGTGCCCAATTTTGGCACTACCTAATTTTTTGAAGCCGTTCGAGCTTCAGTGCGATGCTTCAGGCGAGGGCATTAGAGCGGTGCTTATGCAGGACAAGCACCCCATAGTATATGAGAGTCGTAAGCTCAGGGGACTAGAAAGACTATACAACATATATGATAAGGAGATGCTTGCTATCATGCATGCCTTGGCAAAGTTTAGGCAATATCTAGTGGGCAGCAAATTTTGCATCAAAACGAACCACAATACTTTGAGACATTTCTTGGGGCAGCGAGACCTCAATGATCATCAGTAGAA